>RJWM01016649.1:0-44886 GCA_004363535.1 Dasyprocta punctata
GCAGTGCCCACCTTCCTCACGAGCTTCAGACCCCGGGACGAGGCTCTGGTCAATGACACGGAAGTGACAATTTTGTGAGGCCCTCTGGGAAGCCTCCTCAGAGAAAAGGCACACCTTCCTATTAGCACTGTCCTTGCCAGCTGATACGCAGTCCCGAGGGCTGGAGGTAATACAGCTGTGCTGAACCATGAGGTAGAATCCACGTACTAAGGACAGCAGGGAAGTGAGAATACCCCTAAACACTGTTGGAAAATGTCATAGTAGCCTGCTGGGGTCTATCTCTGGATTTCTCAGATATGAAAGTGGAAAAGTTCATTTAGAGGCACTGGGCAACAAACACAGGAAGTGCTGAGCTACACTGGTAGTCTAATTTTTCTTATTTTATAATAGGGCCCAGACTGGTTTCGAACTTGGGATCCTCCTGCCTCAGTCTCCCAAGTATCTGGGATTAAGGGTACGCACTGCTGTGTCTGGCCCAAAGGTATGTCTGCCAAAAGCCACCATAATTTCGGGTTTCTGGTAGCTGGAGCTGACCCTAACTGGCGCAGTGAGAAAACATTTCTCTGCAAGCTCTCTGGGTGTGCAGCCGAGTCCGGCACCGCAGTGCAGTTCTGGGGGAGAGGGGTGAACGGCAGCATCTCCGCAATGGCTCCCTGCAGATGCTGGCTTCAGAAGGCCTTGATCGCTAGACAGGAAGTTGGGCGTGCACCTGGCCTGGGCATCCCTATAGGCCTCAGAGTGCGGGGCCAGGTGAGAGTGATGCGTCTGAGGAAATCGCACAGCCTGAGTCAGAGGGGTGTGAAATCAGTTAGGTAACCTGAGGCAGGAGCCAGGGTTATTGCCAAGGGCTGGCGGAGCGAGCTAGTCTGGAACCTAACGTTTCCATGGTGACCGCGCCCACACTCACCATACGCTGTGGCATTCCTACCTTAGGCCCTCAGGCCCGCAGGGAAAGTATTTCAAAACCTCCCGGAGCCCAGAGAAGTGAGCCGGCCAGTGCTGCTCAGCGTGGCATTCATGCAGAGGCTAAAATGGCAGATGACGCTACTCACTCAGGCATAGGAGTGACCTGGTTTAGAAACGTTTTCTCCCCCGCACCAGCCCCCTAACAAGTGATGAGCCTAAAGCTGCTGCCCAAGTCTCTCTGTCCACGAGGGCTGTGTGTCTGATACCTCAGGAGGCTCCTCCCACTCCGGGGTGGCATGGCGGGCGTCCCTGGCCGGTGGACTGTGAGCAGAGTTTGGGTCTGCACGGCACCGAGGTCCAGCAGCAAGCAGCCAGTCACAGCCCTGCCACCAACTGCTGCTCTGCTGCAACACGGGTCCCACACCTGCGGAAGGGGGACCACGGCCACCTGGCGGGCTGTCTGTAAGCATCAGTGGGGTAGTACGCAAAAGCACTCAAGAAACGGGGCTGTCTCTCCTGGAGGACACGGGTGACACGTGTGGCAGCATCTCACCCTCACCTAGAGAGGCTTCTGGTAACAGGGCCAGCAGGCTCTGGCCCGCCTCTCCCTGGGGATGGGCCTCTTGTCACCCTGGCGTGGCCCTGCCACCCATGCACACCAATCCTGCATGCCGCCCTCCCCTGCCGCTTTCCACCACACGGCTGTGAGCTGTGCCCGTGGCCCACGGTCCTCCCAGGCCCAGGCAGCTCTGCTCAGCACTGTCCCCAATTCTGCCACACAGACCTTCGTGTTAAACACTTCTTAAACAAATCAACAGCTGAACTTACAGAGTTTTTCACCTTGAGAGTCCTTGTTCTATTTAAAATATTTTTAAAACAAGTGTGGAAAAGTTACTTGCTCTCAGGCAGTGATAAGTAAGCTCAAATTCCATAGCACTCTCTCTTTCTCCTCATCCAGGTCACCGTGAAAATCAAGACACTTTCCCCTGGCCACTGCTTTCACCTGACACCTCGGTGCTACAGGGGCCCGTGAGGGAGCCATGCAGGGGGAGCCCCACAGTGTGTGGAGACTCGGCCTCTCCCTCCCCAGTGGCCTGAGCAGGCTCTGGACACCTTGTCAGAATCAGCCTGGGAGAAGGAAACCTCAATCATATCCCCATAAGAAAACTCGACAACAGCATTCCCAGGAGCCCGGCCAGGGACGGCGAGGGTTAGCAAGCTGGGCTCTGCGGAGGCCGTGTGACCGATCACACTGCACACTGCCCTGCTGATCACAAGGGGCCACCGCAAGGACCCTGCAGGGGTGACCAAAGTGACCATGCTCCAGGTCCCTCGGGCCTCACCACTTAGACAGTGGAGGAAGCTGAAGAGGTTCTGGGAGCAGTCGGAGAAGCCGAGGTCCCTCTGACGAGCTCCCAGGCCCCGGCGGCCACGGCAGCCTCTTTATTGGTCTGTTTAGGAGCCCTTCCGGGCTCTTGCTCTGCTCCCCCACAGCTCCTGAGGACCACAGTGCCAAGAGGGGCCCATGGCCTGGATGAGTGGGGAGAGTCTCTCCTGACCCAGGCTAAGAACCTCAGCTATACGTTCAGGTGGCCGGGTCTAGAGAGGAGGCGGGGACAGTGCTGTGCAGGCCAAATGGACAGAGTGTGCACCAAGCACTGTGATTAATAACAGGCAGCTGCTCACGCTAAGACGCCCCGCACACGCCAGGCAGCCTGAAAGCGCCGACTGCGTGCCTGACTCAGTCCTTCCTGCCATGCTGCGGCGCCGGCAGCTGGGGGACAGACGCTCAGGACCCAGGCCGCGGGTGCTGAGCAGGTGACTCAGAGCAGCCAGGCCTGGCGCCCCCCAGGGCCCTGCGTGCTCGCCCTCCTCATTGCCATGGCTCAGTTTCCTAGTGAGGGTCTGTCCCTGACCCCAGCTTCTTCCTGACCGTGAGTCCCGGCCTTCCCTAGTACGTGCTCTCCGACTCCTCAACAGTAACTAGTTACGCAGCACAGATAGCAAGTAAACGCAGGTGAACGCTGACTCACCTCAGCTGTGCTTTCCCTGCTCCCAAGAACACCGTAAGCCCCCGGAACACAAATGGAAGCAGTGGATACGCCGGGAGTTTTGCTAACCACCCATGCAAAAACAACCTCCAAGCTAGTTCTGGGGGCACGCACCTGCCATCCCAGCACTGCGGGAGGCTGAGGCAGGCGGAGCTCAAGCTTAGGCCAGTGTGGACAACTCAGCAAGACTCAAAATAAATGTATTAAGAAAAAAAAAGCAAAAGGAAAAAGAAAAGAAAAAGAAAAGGCAGGCCGAGCTAAGTACCAAGACCCTGGGTTCGAGCCTCAGCGTCCCACGCACGGAAGCGCCCTGCACTCTGGCTGACGAGTGCGCTGGGCCACAGCTGTGCTACGTGGACTCGCGTAGACGGAACATGCCGCATGTCCAGGCCGCCTGCCCTGGTGCCCGCCCGCCTCTCGGCACCAGCACTCCAGGGCTCGTGGGAGTTGCCGGCAGCAGTCCTGGGGGGATGATGTCACTGTGGCACAGCGCAGGGCCATGCTGGCGCCTCACACCCAGCCAGCTGGCAGCCCCCAGGCAGGACCAGCACCTGTGCACCCCGCGCCCGTACCTTCACTCCATCCAGCACAGCCTTGATGACACCCTTCACGGTTGTCACCATCTCCTTGTCCTCTGAGTTCACACCCTCCAGCATCACCTGGTCTGACCACCGGATGAGGTTGGCGAGACTCTGGTACACTCGGCTGTAGCAGGACGACAGGGCTGAGCTGGAGCCAAGAGAAGACGTTTATAGAGAAGGTTAAAAGGAAATCTAAAGCACAACCATTGCTTCGAGATGTCATGTAGCACAGAACCAGTTTTTGAGGGGCCAGCATATATTTCTCAATATTTTTGCTGTTTTTTTTTTTTTTTTTTTTTTGAGACAGGGTCTTGTTGTGCAGTTCAGCTTGGCCTTGAGCTCACTCTGTAGCTGGGCTGGCCTTGCACTCTCAGCAATCCTCTGGCCTCGACCTCCTGAGTGCTGGGACTATGGGCATGCACCACCATGCCCAGTCAGTATTTCTTTTAGGAAGACCCATGCTTCCTTTATTGGGTGGTACAGGGGATTGAAATGTGGGGGGGCGCTCCACCACTGAACTGCATCTCCAGCCTCTTTTATTCTGAGACATGGTTTCTTAAATCGCCCAGGCTGACCTCAAACTTATGATCTTCCTGCCTTAGCCTCCTGAGTTTCTGGGATTGCCAATGTGTACCATCGTGCTTGTCCCCACATTTCCTTTTAATAAACAACCCCTTTACTCCCTGAGCGTTTCTTCTAACATCCAGAACAGGGCTTCAACTTCTAATCTGTGTTACAAAAATTTCTGTCTCCCAAATATGCAGAAATCCCATCATAAGTGTTTCCAACTTCACATCCCTTCACAAGACGCTGAGGCCATCTCTCCACAGGGCCTGGCTCCCCCTCCTCCCGGCTGCTCATCACCGGACCAGGTCGAAGCCCCGTGCACTCCTTGGCAGGAATCAGACTAGACCTCCCTTGGGAGGGTCACAAGGATCCAGCTGCTTTGTCTGTTGTTTCTTTAACAGTGCTGGGACTCAAACCCAGGGCCCTGCCTGCACACGGCCACTCTGTCCCTGTGCTGCCTCCCAGCCATGGGCTCATGACAGGCAGGGCCCTTTAAGGGCACAGGTATGTTTTTGAGACACGCCCCCCCCACCCCGCCCCCGCTCAGAGTGCTATGCAGGGTATTTGGAATTGCAGGCGAGGTGACTGGGGAGGCGGTGGGCTGGGTGATGGTGAAGATGTGCACACACGAGTGTGCAGTGCACCAGCTTCAGCTGCATCGTGAGGCTAAGACACAAAACAGAAGCCTGAGTACTTTGGGAGTGCTTCGGAGATGGGAGAGTAGCAGCCAAAATACACAATTTTTATACCTTCCGCATATTTTTAAATAACTAAAGATAACTTTCCTTAGGAGTTCTGGAAAGGGTTATCTTTCCATTTCAAACTTGATGCACTGTAACAAGAAGAACAAAAATGAAGAACACGTGTGTGCTACTTCTTTCTACTAGAAAAAAAAAAAAAAAGGAAGAAAAGGGCAGGTATCGAGGAGCCAAAGACACAACTTTGAGAAAAGTATCTGCCATGGCGGTGTCTGGAGGTCCCCAAGGCCTCGTGCGGTCACAGGTGGGCTTTGCAGAGGGGTGATCTAGGGTGTGCACCGCTGGGCTCGAGGGCGGGAGGCTGGGACCGAGCCATGGTGGGACTCTGGGGCTCAGGCTGCCCGACCCACCATAAGGGTCGACAGCCTGCGCAGAATGTAAGGGACAGGGAGGCGGTCGCTGCTCGTCACTTGCTGCTTCGCTGCTTCACTACTTTGCTGCCTCCTGCCCGCCATGGACTGTTTCCCCGTGCGACCCCCATGTGTCCCGCCACCCTGCCCTGGAGCCAGCTGACTATGGACTGAAAGCTCGTAAACTGGGCTAAACAAACCTTTCCTCCTTTAGCTTTTGGTGTTGGGTATTTTGTCTCAGCAATAGAAAAAAGTAACGAAAACAGTATCTAACGTGGAAGGCACAGTTAAAAGTGGTTCGAAAAACAAGGCCATTTACAATAGGAGATGGAAGCACACAGCACTGTGCCGAGAAGCTCAGCGAGCTAAGGACCCTTTCTCGGTGCTCCAGGCCTCCTCTGCCTCACTCCGCTCGGGGGCCCACGGGAGACGTCGGCAGGAGGGACAGCGAGCTCCTGAGCCCCGAAAGCAGGGGGAGTCAGCCCTGGGGAGCCGGTGCGCCGTGTCAGGTCGATGGGGCCAGGCCAGGTCTCTACAACAGCCCAGGGTGAGATACAGTGACGCCATCCTGGAGTCTTCCAGAGGCCTCCGCCAGAGGGTCACAGGGAAGTGACCGTCCTGCCTTCCTGCTACCCTCCTCCCGAGACACCCGTCCGCTGGCTGCACCCCGCCTTTCCCTCGGGTGCACCCCACTGCTGCCTCTCCCAGGAGCTGGATGGGCACCGTGGTGCTCTTGCCACTCTCGTGTCTACAAATCCCCAGGGCGCCCACCATGCGCATGACCAGCACTGTGCTCCCTGTGGGGAGCAGCACTTCTGACAGCCGTGCCCACCCCTGCTGGCTCCCAGGACAGCAGCGCTGCCCCTGCCCGTGCCAGGCTGCTTCCCGCCGGACCCCACTCGTCCAGGTTGCGAAGAACCGCGGGGGAAGCCCTGATGGCCAGCTGTGCGGAAATAAAGACATGGCTCTTGTCTCCGAGAAGAAAACCCAGCTTCGCTGCTGAGCTCTGAAAGCCGTTCGTCAAAGCTCAGTCCCACAGGGCTAACTGAGCTCCCCCAAAATGCTCCTGCGAGGCTCGGATTTGAGATTAGACTCCTGCTGCTGAACCTTACGAACTGAAGCAGCAGCATGGGGCAAGCAGCTCACTAACTCACGGGAGAAAACACTCGTAGGTAGACCAGAGCTCCCCGGCCAAAGCCCCCACCCATCTGGGAGTCCCCACCAGCATGTCGCCATTCACACTCTGACAGGGACCCCAGGCTCCTTTGGTCTGACCATCTGAGCAGCTGGGGACTCTCCCCACAGGATTGGGTGGCCTGCTGCAGGGTGAGCGTGAAGTGCTGGGAGAATTGTGCCCGATCGATTCGACTGCTGCCAGCGAGCTACTGGGAGGAAGTGCTGCAGGTCACATGGCAGCCATGTCCCGGGACAGCGGTCATCTGCCTCGGGGACCAGGCTCAGGAGGCGATGTGGAAAAGCCCCCTCCCAGCTGTGCCCGGCGCCGGGACTCACCTCTGCTGGGCCCTCGGGTCGGTCTGCACCAGGGGCAGGATGGCCTCCAGCACTTTGGTGGCTGAGCCCGGTAGCATCTCGAGCACCTTCTTATCGATGGCCATTTTGTCCACAATGGTCTTAAAGTAGCGCAAGGCACTGACCACTTCCTTTTCTTTCTCTTCCAGCCAGCTCAGGTTCTGAAAAGAAACGTGAGGCATAAGGCAGGAGGGGAGAGGTTAAAGGAATCTACTTTGAAAATATGAACTCTCTTCTAAACTAGCTCGAGAGCACTGTGAGTGGAAGGCTGCCACCCTGGCTCTGGGGCCCAGGGACGGCACCTGCTAGGAGAAGTTAATCAACAGTAACACATAAATGTATATAAAAAATATAAAGAAAAGTGGTTATGATTTTTTTTTTAAAGCAGGGTCTCACTATGTACTTCAGGGCGGCTTTGAACCTACTATGTAGCCCAGGCTGGCTGCAAACTTGTGGCAGTCCTCCTGCCTCAGCCTGCTAAGTGCTGGGAGTATAGGCACGCACCACCAAGCCTGGCCCAAAAGTAGTTATGATTTTGAGTGCTAACGTTTCTTCTAAAATGATGGGGGATATCATTTTAAATAAGAAATTTCATATTTCACAGAAACATCAAAAGAAAACTACAAATGAATGGGGTCAATATGGAGCAGCTTCCCTGGCAGACAACTTCCAGAGTCCCTAGTGGCTCTGCTGTGGAGACCGGAGACCGCCCAGGTGTCCACAGGGACAGCTCAGTGGGGAGCGTGCCCCTCCTGTCCATCGCGGTCCTCTGCACCCTTGCTCTGCTGTCCTCTCTCACCACCTGACGTGTGTGTGGCCTGCCCTCTCAAGGGACCAGGTGCTGCCCCCTCCTCCCGGGTGGCCAGGAGCAGGCTGTGTGGTGCCTGCAGACAGGCAGTGTGACCAGAGCCGCAGCCGCCCTGGCACACCAGGAAACGCCAGGAGCCAGCGAAGATGAAACTCGGCATGGGAACAGGAAATACTTTAAGAAAATGTGTCCCCGTGTATGTGAGAGGGAAAGGGCCGACCAGGGGCAGGAAGCACTCAAAGAGCAAGGGACTTCAGCGGGAAGAGACTTTTCCTGTCACTGCAGAGATCAAATCAGCCAGGCAAGCGCCGGGCTGACCAATGACTTAGCAAAGCCAGGCAGCGCCCAGTCCACCCGCCTCCCCCCGAGCGCATGGCCTTGGGGCCCCAAGTCTGAAGGCTGCACGGTGACACCCAGGGCCTGGAGCTCGCTCAGCTCACAGCAGCCCACGTGTCCATCTGCGCACCCCTCCTGCCCCTGCCACCACTGGTCCCCATAATTCTGCCAAGTCCAGGAGGCCACCAGTGCTGGGAGGGCTGCCCCAAGGCCACACCGGGCTCCTGCCTGCCTGGGTCATCACTGAGGTCAGCGCACGGGGCGGAAGGCGGGTGTGAATGGAAATAGCTCACAACATTTAACAGATGCTACCCCGTGTCAGAGGCTGCGCGTGTGCTAGTAGCGGACAGAGGACAGAGGACAGAGGACGTGAGCTCCGAGAGGGAAGGAGAGGGCGGCCCACAGCTGCTGCTCCCTGGAATTCCCAGTCACCTGCAGCGCTCTGCTTTGTGGGTGACCCCTGGACTCGGGCTACAACACACCGCGGAGGGGTCCCCAGGCGAGGACAATGAGGCATGGTGGGGACCTGGCTGCTGTCCCACAGCTGTCGTGCTGGGGCTGGAATCTGAACTTGGCCTACCTAACTCCAGAGCTTGGGAAGAGCGAGGGGAAAAGACGACAAAGGTGTACCAAAAGTAAAGAAATTTACTAGTAAGTCCCTGGCTTCAGTCCCCAGCGCGAGTGTTGCGAATGAGCAGGAGGAGGCAGGAGAACTGGGCGTGCTACCCTGCATAGCCAGTGTCACCTGCACACGGCTGTGCTCTGCAGTCAGGGCAGATGACCTGGCCACCCCCAGCCACTTCTCCACTTGCACCTCGGCCCCGCCACCCCCACTCGCAGCCTGTTCTGGACCCCACAGAGGTCCGGTGCCACTGAGGACACCGCTGGGACAGTGCACCACACCTGGGCTGGAGATCGGGGACTGACAGAATACAAGGCTGGTGTCAGGGGCTGTTCCAGCTGCTCAGGGCTCCTCCTGGGACGCCTCCCTCCAGGTCACACCCGGCCTGGCAAAGCAGCTTCCCAGCTACGATTCTCAGAGGGCAAGGCCCTCAGCAGTGCGCTCGGGAGCCCAGGGTCCAGCCTGTCCCAGGCCTCTGGGCCACCTCTGGACAGCACCAACTCCACTGTGTGTGGCTGTCATCTGTGACGCTCAGTAAAGCTCCTGCCACTTTAACATGACAGCTCGCTGGTCGGCTTGCTGACAGCACTGGGAGTTTACACACTCGTCCGCAGAGACATGAAGACAGCAGTGGGAGACAGACTGGCTGGGCCGGAGCCCTTGCCCGCGAGGGTATGATGAGGAGCACGAAGACAGCACCTGGGCCTCGGGTTCCCGTGCGTTTCGGCAGGGAAACCACGCACGCCGGCTGGGCGAGACAGGAGGCACGCGCACATCGCCTCTGAGCAGTGGGCCAGCCAGCAAGTGACGACGAAGGGAGACAGTGAGCGGCACTAGGACCGGGTCTCCTGGGCTGCCTGCTCCGCAGATGGGCAGGGCCACTCGGGCCTGGTGCCCCTGGGGTGAAGGTCTCGCCTGTGGCTCCTCGCACACAGCAGGCTGCGGTGCAGGGCCAATGGTCACCCGCTGTGGGGCGCTGACTTGTGGGTGGGAGGGTTCACCGCATCCTGGGTCCCTGCCCCTGGACACCAGTCACACTGCTCCACCCCGCTGTGGTGACCCCCGGAAGTGTCCAGGCACTGCCAAGGGTCTCCTGGGGTTCGTCTGCAGCCACCCTGCTAAGCAAGGCGGGCTTTCACAGCAGATGATCCAACATGACCTCTGCTGGGAGACTGAATAAAATGGGAAAAAGTTCAAGAACAGCATGACAGCTCGCTAGCAGAGCAAAGCTGATAGTGAATCATTTTCCTCTGAGCCGCCTGGACCAGCGCTGGTGGCCAGCTCATCTCCCTGGAGGTGAGTGCCAGCCAAGGCGCACTAGAGACAGCTGTGGCAAGACCGTGTCTCCACCTCCGCACCTCCTTCAGTCTGGGGTGCAGATCCCCGGCGCCTGCTGAATGCTTCCCTCTGCTTCTTCAGCCTCCCTTCATTAACAGATGGCAAGCCGGGCGTGATGGCGCACGCCTTTAATCCCTGCACTTGGGAGGCTGAGGTAGGAGAAGCGTTGTAAGTTTGAGGCCCGCTTGGGCTACAACGTGAGCGCAAGGCCAGCCTGAGCTACACAGTGCGACCCTGCCTCAAAAAAATCAGGGCCGGAAGTTTGGCTCAGTGGCTTAAGCGCCTGCCCTGGCAAGTGCAAGGTTGTAAGTTCGATCCCCAGTGCCACAAAAAAAAAAAAAAAAAAAAAACCAAAACAACAACAAGAAAACCCAAAAACAGATGGCAGAGGAAAAACTGCTGTTCCACAAAAGACCTGTGGCTCTAAAGCCTTTATTTTTCTGTTCTTTAACTAGACTTTTACGTCATTCTGTGGCCAATCTAGAAACCAAAAGTAGATGACTTTTAAGATTTAAGAACTCTGGCTGGGTTTGGTGGCACATACCTATAATCCCAGAGTGTGGGAGGCTGAGGCAGGAGGACTGTCACAAGTTCAAGGCCAGTCTGAACTATAAAACGAGACCCTGTCTCAATCTTCCCCCTCCCACAAAAGAACTCTGTTTCTGAAAGAGTAGTGTTCTTCAGCTGCATAAAACTGATGGCTGGACGATGGTCCCAGGGTGAACGATCACTGCAGGATAAAGGGTCTATTTCTTGATGAAGCTTGTTTTATTTTGCACTGCTAAATGTATTTGCAAGTATAGCAGTACATCAGGATTAGTGTTGAGATCTGCGAGGTGCTGAAAGTAAACTCTGGCTTGCTTTCTTAAAGAAGAAAGGGAACACAGTGAGAATCCAGATCTCACCACTGCCCCTCCACTGTGTACTGTGGTTACGTGCTTCTCTTAAGACTCAGCATCCTGTTCAGCAAACGGGCCTCTCACTGCCAGGGCTGCCGTGAAGAGTAAGGAGGCAAACTAATGGGACCCGCTTGGCGCGGGCTGGGAGAAACCCCGCTGGCGTGGGTGACACCAGAGCCCTGGCTCTGAGAACTCCTGGTCATGCAGGGAGACGGCTGAGTGAGCCCGGGGCACTCGACGCCTTCCTTTCCTTTCCTGCATCACTGCCATCGCCTCAGCAGTGCCAGGAGAGAACAGCTGCTCTCGAGAGGGGAGACTCACCCACCTCCCCCGAACCTGCTGGGCCTCCGGCGCCTCTGGCCCGGACCCAGCCAGGCTCTGAGCTGCCACTGGGCCCCAGTCTCTCTCTGCAGACCAGGGGAGCTCGGGTCACTGCTTCTGCCAGAGGCCAAGAGCTCTCCTGGACACTTCAGCCCACAGCTGCCACCCAGTGAGACACGAAGATACTGCAGAAGGTGCTTTCCAGCCCCAAACCGTGGACCGGGGTTCTGCAGTAGAAGGCAAGGCAAACCCGATCGTTCTGTAGTCACACTGACCTTCTGCCTCTGAGACCTGGAAGCCACAGCACTGGTGGACATAAACTCTACTGCCTGCTGCTCCAGATCCAAGGGGTTAGGGTAGCCCTCTGGTAGAAATCTGTCTCTTGCCTCCTGGAAGAGAGGAAACCTGGATTCCTACAGAGCTTGAAACGGCCGTTGGAGGCTGAATGAAGGGAGGGTTGATGAAAACCAACAGCTGTTTCAACGCGTCTGGCTCGGCCGGCCCTGCGGGGGTCGCTTGTGCTAGCGGGCATCTTTGGCTGGGTTCGGAGGGTTCACCCGCCTAACAGCACAGGCCCTGGAGCCGAACAGTGGGTGTTTTGGATGTCACAGACCTCCCTGTGTGTGAGTGTGCCCGGGGGGTGGGCACCCCGGGGCGAGACCAGGCACACTGAGGGAGACACAACAGGGTAAGGGGGCCACCCTGGTCTCTGGCTGGGCTCCGAGGCAAGCGTGCCACTCAGCATCCTGAGTGAGGGTCCCTATTTCAGGTGCGGAAGGCCCAGGGCCGCACCCCCAACCTCTGCACTCACTCTGTGGGCGCGGCCAGGGTGGGAACACCTAGAGAGGCGGCTTACTTTGTTGACAGGCTTCTCTGGGATCTTCACGGACACCTCGGCCGGCTTGCCCTTCTTCGACGGCGTCCTCTTGATTTTGGGCGAGTGGAATTTGTCCATCAGCTTCATGGTGAAGGACGAGAGGTGAGAGCGCTGGGAGTCTGAAAACACAGAGGGCACCGGCTGTTAGCGGGCGGCATGGGGGAGCAGGGGCTCCCCCGAGTTCTCCACCCAATCTCCTGAATGTCGGGCACCCATGAACACATCCCTGCCCTCCGGTTTCAGTTTCTGCAATATCCAGCAAGGTTAGGTTGCTCAGAATTGGGGGCTTCGAAAGCAGCCAAGACAGGCAGGGGAAAAAACTTGCCAGCACATCCAAGTGTCCTTCATAAGCCCACGGGCTGGCCCAGCCAGTGCCCAGGAGACCCGGCTAAGACAAAAGCACTCGGGGAGAACCACGGCCGTGCGGGCCAGAGGAACTAGTGAGGAAGACCCTCCCGAACCAGCTGCCTCACTCTTTGGTGAAAGAAACTACAACAATCGAGGGGGAGGCAAGGAAAGAAGGGACAAGAAAAAAAGAGAGACTAGAAGAAAAAAATGGAAACAAAGCTTCTGTAAATAAGCAGGGGAAGAAGGGTTGAAAGGAGGGAACGGGAATACGGAAAAAAGCAGCAGCAAGCTATATCACGTACAGTCCAAGCTCCCTGTGATGAATGTGATCATTATGGATATCTAAAATGTACCAAAAAAAGAAAGAAAGAAAAAAAAAACTGCAACAAGTGACACAGCCAGGCCCCACAGCTGGCCGCGGGGACTGCACTGGAAGCAGTGTCCGCAGCTCTGGACCTTGTGACTTCTCCTGAGCTCCGGGTGAGGCAGGAAGCCCATGCCCGTCACTGCCATCTGACCTGCAGTGACTTGCGGGGCAGTTGGGCAGGAGAAAAAGTAGAAGGCACCTGTCTAGGAGGGGAGACGGAAAGCTGTCTCGGCCTGGACGTGACGTGCCGTCCTCAGAGCCAACCTCGAGTACGCCGCCAAACCGTTAGGACAGGTGCAGAGACGTCGCTCAGGGCTGCAGTGCTCGCCTGGCATGCAGGTGGCCCTGGGTGCAGTCCCCAGCACTGCAGAACTAAGCAACCTCCTAGTGTTGGTCCTGACAGCCAGCAGAGACACAAGATGCAATATCAATATATACACAGCAGTTGTATTTCTATATAGTAGTACTGAACATTCTGAGATGAAATTTAGAAAAGTTTCATTTTTACTATCACCCAAAAAAAGACACTTAGGCACACATTTAACAAAAATGTTAGGAACCAGGGCTACAGCTCAGCGACATAGCACCTGCCTGGCAAGTGCGAGGTCCTGAGTTTGATTCCCAGTACCAAGAAAAAAAAAATATTTACACACTGAAAACTACAAAATATTGCTGAAAGAAATTAGAGACAAGTTAAACAAACGGAAAGACATGTTCATGGTGCAAAAGGCTTGATATTATGATTCCAATACTCAGTGATGATAATTTGCAGTCTCTACGAGAATTCCAGTTGGCTTTATCCTAATCCTAAATTAGGACGGAAATACAAGCGATTCAGAATAGCCAAAACAAGCCTGGAGAAGGACAGAGTTGGATGACTCGCATGTCTCAATTTAAAAATGAACTACTAGGAAGCCATACTGCTCGGGGCTATGGTGCTGGCAGACAGACAGACGTGGAGCTCGACGGCACAGAACTGCCAGATCAGAAATAAACCCACGGATCTGGCAATGGATTTCTGAGAAAAAAGTCAAGACTACTCAGCAGGGAAAAGAAGAGCGCTTTCAGCAAATGATGCTGGGAAAATCGGTCAGCCATGTGCAAAGGAATGAATTCGGTCCCCTATTTTGTATCAGATACAAAGCGAACTCAAAATGAATCAAAGACTTAAATGCAAGAGTTAAAACCAAAACACTCTTAACAGAAAACACTGGAGCGCGTGTGACCCTGGATTCTACCACAGCCTCTGAGATGTAACTCCCAAAGTTCAAACAACAATGTCATCAAAATTAAAAATGCTGGTGCTACCAATGATACCAACAGAAGGTGGAAAGACTACCTGCTGTGTGGGAGAGAGTATCTGTAAACTGTGAATCAGACAAGGGATTTCTAGACAGGAAACACGAGAACTTCGCTGGGGACATAGCATGCACGGGGCCCTCGTTGGGGTCAATCCCAAGCACTGAAAAAAACCCAAAAAAACAAAAAACAGTAAAAAAATAAAAGAACGTTAACAACTCAGCAACGGACAAATGACCTAATTGAAAGTGAGCAAAACCACAGACACTTCTTCAGAGGAGAGACGCAAACCGGCAGCGGGCAAGGGGCAACGTGAAGCACAGCCCTAACACGTCACCAGGTATAATAAAAGAGATGGCGATACCAAGCATTGCTGAGGACTGGAGGACCTGGAGGCCGCCCACACTGTTGGTGGGGAGGTAAAATGGTGCCACTGGGCTGGCAAACATCTGGCAGTTCCTCATAAGATGACCAAACAAGGCCCAGCAATTCTACCCCTTGGTATACATCCCAGAGAAACGAAAATGTATCTCCACAACACTTGTGCCCTAAAGATCATGGCAGCATTTTTCATGACAGCCAAAATGTAGAAACAACTCTAATGTTCAAATATCCACAAATGAATAAAATGTGGTATATCCATGCAATGGAGTATTATTTGGCCATGAAAAAGAGACCAAGCACTGACCCATACAACAACGTGGATGAACCTGTAAAGTACTACCCCAAGTGATGGCAGCTAGTTATGAAAGATCACCAATTGCGTGACTCGATGTATTTTAACATCCCCGAGGACTGTAAAGGTGCTGTTCATGCCTGTTTTCCCAATACCAACACAGTACCTGGCCCACAGATGTTCAGTAAACACTCAAAAAACTGAACAAATCAACCAAGCACAACACACCAAGGAGACAGGGAGGCTTCTTTTAGCAACAGCAACGGTTCACAGAAAATACTTAATATTGGTCAAAGATCAAAGAACAAACCACTCTCCTATAAAATGGAAAAATACATATGGTTTTAAAAATAAAAGAGTGCTCCAAATTTTCCGGCAACTTACTACTTAAAAAAAAAACCCTCTGAGTAAGTGCCAAAGTGCCTCCCCACTGCAAAAAAAAAGATAACAGCACCTTACACTGCAGGACTGCCACTGTGCCGACCGCTGCTGCCTGTGCCCTAATTCGCCCAGAGCCCCGTCCTCGGCGGAGACTCCGCAGGAGCCAGGCCGGAGCACACACCACCTCTGCCCTCCACGATGACTGAGGGGCCCCGAGCGCAGAGGGAAGCCGCTGCTTCTCACTCCCAGGCGGGGTCCCGCTGAGCACGCGGCACCGCCAGGCACGGGCCGGGCCACAGGAAGTGGCGCCTGGCTTACTCGCCAGGGGCGGCTCGGGGTGTCGGGCCACAGCCCCCCAGGACTCTGAGGTGGCTTCCAGCTCCCCTCTCCCCCACCCCCAACAGGGTGGGTCTCACTCCCCGTTCACACTTCCTTCTTTCTATTTCCACAGCACCCGGACGTCCGGTCACGGGGTGGCTAATGGGGGCACTGGCTCAGACGGCTTGGGAGGTTGCCCCTCTAAATCTCAGCAGCTCTGCATGGAAAACGGAGCTGCAGACACTACCCCTGGGGTGGCCTCTGTGACTGGAGTAACGGAGGTGCTGCTGGGGCCACGCCTGCAGCCTGCACTGTTCCCTGCGCCTGCGGCAGTGTGAGGTGCGATGCCCGCCAAGCTGCAGCTCCCCTCCGGCCCCACCTGCATGAGAGGAACAACCCCAACATGACAGTCAACCACGCGGCCAGCACTTCTGCAGCCCAAGTACGATTACACCGCCTACTCAATGCTTTCCTACAAAACAGGCTGCCGGCTGAGCGAAGGCAAGGACAGCGCATCTCAGTGAGGGCGTGCTGTGTGAGTGTGGCTATCGCCTTTCTGACTTGTCTTCATCTGCAGTGGGCAAACTGGATGTGACCCCATCAAGTCAAGGTGCATCTGCACCCGCCCAGCATGGGGAGCTCGGCCGGCTACTCCTGCGGACGGGCAGCAAGGTCGCCTATGCCCTGAATTCTTAGTGCCAGCTGCTTGCAGGGCTGTGCCGGGCCACCCCGGAGCGCTGAGCACAAGAGGGCCTCACAGACGCCCGCGCTCCTCTCCTGCTCTGCTGCGCCTCTCAGGTATAACCTGTCCCCTCTGCGCCCATCGCACTGATGCCCCACCTACCCTGTCTGATGCCAGCTGAGCGACACAGCAGCTCTCTCCCCAGGCAGGCCTCAAGCCCAGTAGGCTGCTACTCTCTATGCGACCAAAAGCAGGACAGACTGGCGGGTGACATGAATGGGAAGTCTGGGTGGGACACCTGCGCTGGGCGAGCCGGCTCCCAACCTGCTGCGGTCTGCCAGGCTGAGCTGTGTGAGGCAGCGTGGGGCCAGGTGTGCAGCCCCAGTGCGATGACCAGGGCAGAACCGGGCTGAGGGAGGAACTGTGCAGGTCACCAGAAAGCCCTCTCAGGATGAAGCGAGAGCGGGGCTGGCCCTGACGATAACCAGGGACCAAGGGCAGCTCCACCTTGGGGTTGGAAGGGAACCTAGGAAGTGGGTTCTGCCCTCTCCCTCTGTCTCTGGCCCCAGCCCCACCTGCAACCCCGTGTGTGTACGGGGTGCGGCTGGGAAGCCAGGCTGGCGCAGAGAGCAATGCGAGGCTGCCCATAAATCTCTATCCTTGGGTAATTAGGAGCCACAGCATAGCCAGCTCCAGCCCAAGAAGTGATAAATCAGGTGGAGAAAGGGGACTGTCCTGACAGCTGAATGTCTTAACTCTGGAAATTGAGGGCAGCAGAAACTAGGCTAGACTTTACTCGGAGGCTGTCAGCTTTTCCTTCAGCACCAGGGGCCAGTGGTGCAGGCTTCAGGTGACTTCTGAGGTCCCTCAAACTGCCGTGGAGGGCAGCTGAAGCCCACTGGAGTGGCCAGTGGGAGGAGGGTGAGGTGGCAGCACAGGGCCTTTGCACAACACTGCATTCAGGTGACCTCACCAACTGTGCCAGACACAGGCACAAGCATGCGTGCACACAGCGTGCTCCTGACCCGTCCCACCGAGGGGCCAGTCAGTGGGGTGCAGGGCAGAGCCCGAGGAACGCTGCTCCTACACGCCCCAGGCTCGGGCAGCTTCGCCAACCACTCTGGCTAGTCCTCGAATCTTTGCCCGGAGGAAATTACACTGCAGAGCTCATAAATCTGTCTTTTTAAGGGTCTTCCCCAAGTGAAATTACAACAGGACTTTAAATACTTCAAGCTTACACACATGCCAGTCACAGAGGATGAATCAGATCCAGACAGCCGGCACCAGGCTTGTCACAGGTAACTGCACTGCGGCAGCGGCGGCATCTGCACTAGGACCTCAGCCCCGCCCGAGCTCCTTGGGGGGCCACAGAGCAGCGCACACACGCTGGTGGCTGCTTTGCTGCGGGGGAGCTCGGGTCCTGTCTGCTCCTCCGTGGGTGCCTCTCCCCCGGGGCGGGCAGTTCCCGTTCTGAGGCTCCTGCTGGTCACCCTCACGTCCCGTGTTCGCCCACCTGCGTCGCTCAGCCCGTGACCGCCACAGCCCTGTGGGGCTCTCAGGCTCCCACAGCTCAGCCTGTGGCGGGCCTGTTCTCTCGCGGGCTGAGCTCCCGGGCTGCCTTCATGAGCACAGCGGGAGTCCTGCGGGTGAAGCTGCGGGCCGGGGGCTGCCAGTCACCACTGCAGGACCCCGTCCCAGACCTGCTAGCAAGGGCTCAAGACCAGCGCCTGGGGGAGCCAGTCACACCACTTCCTGTGCCCTCCTCCCCGGGGAGACTGACACCCCAGGCTGGCAAGCCTTAGGGTGACCTGTGCATCTGGGAAAGAAACCTGAAAGGCCACTGGCGAACCGTAGAGCCTGGCTGCTGGTCAGTGTGGTATTTACTCCAATAAAGGTCAGCCTGCCCCGGACCAGTCTGCCAGCCATCTGCTCCAGGGGAAGAGTAACTCGCACAACATCACACATGACTTCCGGGTCAGTGACCGTGGTGTCACTAACGGCCACAGATCCTCTCCCTACAGATGTGACAGCAGGGCAGAGGCCTCCGCTGCTCGGAGAACCAGGTCCCAGAGGGACGCCATGCAGGACAGACAAAGCCACTGGCTCCTTCCACAGTGCTCAGCCTTCATCCCTGCACTTCCGACTCAGCCCTGGGCTGACCTCTGCCTGCTGCTGGCAAATGTGCGAGCCAACTGTGTCTCCTTCGGATGGCGCTCGGCGCGGCAGCTGGGGGCCCAACTTAGCAGTGGGTCTGCCGGGACTTAGCTGCGTGCCCAAGGGGGAGGGGTCTCTAAGCAGCAGCCTTGCGGGATCACAAGGTCAAGGTCACAGATGACAGCACTGTCAGGCAGTTCCAAAATGATGGTGGCCAACCTCGAGAAGCCCTGGGGCTGCAGTTTAACCTCTTATTTATTGTACACTGGGGTTTAGACAGTCACTTAATCAACACCTTCCACTTCCCAAGCGCCTAAGACAGCTGAAGTGCAGAAGGATGTGTGGACATTAGAGAGACCTGTTTACATACAAGAAATTCATTGTTTCCCAGTGCTTCACATACTCTAGGCAAGCGCTCTACCACTGAGCTAGCTACACCACCAGCTGGTTTTGGCGTTTTACGACGTGTGCTCCCTCATCTAGGGTCTGACAGCGAGCGAGGATGACGCTGGGCAAGGGTTCACGGGCAGGCGGCAGGTAGCTGTGGTCTGGCTTAATGTGACCTGGGCCACTAACCTGGTCCCAAGGTCGCTGACCTCTCTTCTCTTCTCCCCACCTGGTGAGGAGGCACACCTGCATACCCCGCCCCTCGGGTGTCACAAGAATTAAACGTGAGCCTGTGCAGAGCGCGGGGCCCAGGGACCCAAGCTGTAACAAAGGCTTCATAAGCGGCAGCCACGACTGTCATCTGATCACGTCACCGTCTCTGCCGACACTTAATAAGGCGAGAGCTAAAAATAGCCTGGGCTGCGCCGAGCCAAAAGCAACCCAGTGTTTCATTTTTTCCTAACAATTTCCACATTACAAGGTCCTGCCTTACTCGATATAGAACTACTCACATTAAAACAAGGGAAGTGTGGTTTGAAGTTTTGCAATAGCAAAGGTTCTCGGACCTGAAAATCTGCCCATGTTCCTATCTGTTCCTAAGTGCTGAGGCCTCCGGACACTGCTAGTGGAAACGCTGCATGTAGCTTCTTTCTTTCGCAATAACAAAAGTTACAATGATCTCATAAAATCCCAGCACTCAACACAGCATAATCCTCCCAGCTCTGCACATGGCACAGAAGACAGTGCGTCCTTGCTGATCTCTCAGTGAGCGGTAGGTGGTGGACAGCGCCTGTGAGCCCGTGGACCCACAGGAGGCCACCACACTGTCACCTGGTCTTCCCCGGACCGACAGGGGCCCTGCAAGTCTGGCTCTCCACATGATGGTTGCTCTCTGTACACTTGCTAAACAACACAGGCCCCGAGGAAGGGAGCTGTGAGGCCACAGAGGATGACAGCACAAAGTCTGAAGAAGCGCTGGCCAGCTGCCCTCGCGCCAGTGGAGCAGACGGGGTAAGGCGCAGGGGGCGGGTGGGGCCTTTGAGATCCATCACCCTCAAAGACACCAGGCTTCCACTTGGATCTGGGCTGCCGTCTCCCCTCTCCCTGCTGCCCGGGAAGGGTGAAGAAAGCATTCAGAACTGCAGACGCAGCTGATCCCCGCTTCTCCAGTACACACCGACGAGGTGTCCAACACCATCTGCCATCAGGAAGCGATAAACTAAAGCCATGCAGAAACACTGCTGCACACACACCTGGGTGAAGAAGACAGACAAGTGCCGGCAGGTGCCAGCGCGGATAACAGCAAGGCAGCCTCCCCTTGCACGGCTGCTGCCACGTGGACGGCACCTGCTGCCCCTGGCACCACCAGCAGGGCACTGCTTGGAAGCGCTCCCCGCAGGAGCTCACAGTGACCAGCCGCCTCCCACTGTGGTGGCCACAGTGCTGTCCACATGCCTGCTGCTCTGATCCTGGGGTTCAAGGTCGGGCAGCTCACTGGGTTCGCAGAGCAAAGCTCACCCTCCCAACACAGCTGCGTCAGGGACCCAGGTGACACTCGGCTTCCATCTGTGGCACCTCACGGTCTGCTGTGCCAACTTTTAGAATTCAGGGAGAAAAGGGCTCTACTGACACGCCCCCTGAGACCCTGACACGATCCAGTGTTATTTGTCCTGGCCCCTGGCGCTTGGCCCAGTAACAGGCGCGCAGTGGCCACGAATGAATGGGGTTTGCTGGAGGCCACGCAGGAGAATCCATGAATGACTCTGGCACATGACCAACCCTGTGCACCAGGGGGTGACAGGCGACTGGAGATGTAGAGGGGAGGGTCCAGATAAGCAAAACAACCCCTTCGTCCTCCACCCTGGGTCTCTTGAGGCCACAGGCTCTCTGGGCCGGGCCGGGCCACAGGAGCGAACGGAGCCAGGTACACAGTTTTAAAATGGTATTCAGTTACCTGGATTTATCTAAAGTGGGACCATTTCAATCAATCAATGAATAAGGTGACTACCGGTGAGTGAGCTCACCTCCTTTTCCCTCCACACACATTGCACTTTCAGCACCCCTGGGCCCTCACCTTCCTCGGCTGCTGGGAAGAAAGCGCCTGGGCCCAGTGGGGTGAAGCGCTTTGCCTGTGCTGAGTTAGTGTGGTGAGGCCCCGCCCCCAGCACCTCCCAACAGCACCTGGGCTGGGCTAACCCAGGGAGGTTCACTTAGCAAGGCTCAGACAGGTATGGGGTAGATAGAGGCTGACCGTCTTCGGAGGAGGGGGCTGTGGCACTGACAGTGCTACCGCTACAGAGGTGCGAATGAAGGAGCTGCACCTGCCCCACCTCGGTGTGTGCAGCTTAGCAACGCCACAGTGGCACCCAAATGCCACCATGGAGTGCGCAGGGGTTCTGAACACAGCAGGCTCACAAACAGGGAAATTCAGCACTTCCGCATCTCATGGGACTTTGGGCCGCAGCCTGTGGGAAGCAAACTCTGGCCCAGGCACACAGATGACCTCTGGGAGCCCTGAAGATGAGATTCCACCCCTGACAATGGCAGCCAGCAGCTGCTGTCTCCAGGCGCCCTCTTAGCTGCGGCACCACGGTGGCCCCCGCTTCCCCTCCAGTGCCACTGCCAGGCGGGAAGCTTCCCAGGGTGCAGAGCATCGAGGACCTAGGCCGAGGCTGCGAGGTGAAGCTGAAACGCTCCCTGCCTGGGTGCAGACAACAGGTGGTGGCGGTGGTGGCGGCAGTGTTGGGGACTGGCACGGTCCCCTGTCCTGCACGGCCTGCCGGGGGCAGCACTACTCTCCCACAGGAGCGGGGCCGACGACCTCTGGAGAAGTGGAGGAGTCACTGTTTCAGCTTTGTTTCCAGATAAAATGAGAAACGAAAAAGGACTCACAATGACAGAGTATGAGTTCACCCTGAGCAAATGTCCCCACGCAGAGCGCCCGCATGCCACGGCCTCGCGGTCAGCAGAGCACAGGAAGCGGAGTCCACCCTGACCTTCGTCCTTTAGGTGGAGCTGCTTGGAGCCGCCTGTCCCTTCGGACCAGTGCCAGGCTCAGGGGGCACAGGTGGCGGCAGCAGGCCGTCCAGGCACCCAAACAACACTCGGCCTGCTCGGGCCACAGCGGTCTGCCTACAGTGCCTGGGCCGCACAGCTGCTACCTGGGGCCGGGAGGCCAGGTCACCTGCGGCCCAGAGAGGACAGCACAGTCGCCCTCCCTCCTCTCCTGCGGTGCTCACTTGGGGACCCTGAGGACACAGTGCTGTGAGCCACGCTCTGAGATTGCACTTGTCAGTGAGCATGTAATTCATTGATTTCCTTCCTGGGCAACAAGAGGGAGCTGGGAGCCGCTGTCCCCAGCAGCTGGGGACACTGCAGGATGAGCCCGCTGGGCAGGGAGGGAGGGAGGTGCATGGAGGAGGTCACCAGTGATGTCCTCTCTCTGTGACCTCAGGGAAGCAGGCGGCCTCCGAGAGACCCCGCCGGAGGACTCGGCCTTGGGGACGAGCAGGGCCCAGTTCCTCTTCAGTGGTGGCTGGAAGGCGCCAGCCAGGCCCTGCAGTCAGCCCTCCTCCGTGGGACGTGCTGAGTGTCACAGCTGCAGCCAAGAGCCCACCGGCGGCTCTGGAGAACCCCAGAAACCCCGGGGAGAAACACGGCAAGCACTGTGCTGCCGTCAAGAGGAGTAAACGCGAGGCGCCTGTAGGAAACGGATGTGCCTGGAGACCACAGTGTTCAAGTGAAATAAATCAGACATGCAGGCTTACGGGTCCCATAGTTTCTCTTTTACGAGAAACCCAAAGCATAAAAATAAAAACTAGATGAGAAGAAACGGAGACAGAACTTATCCAAGAGATGGGTGCAGGGAAGGAGGAGGGGAGGGGACACAGAATTGAGATGTGTCCTGTACATGAACCAACTCCCCATGATGAATGAGACCATCACGTACTGTGAACATGCTAATAAAAAAGAATCAGAAAGAATTCTGGGGTCAATATGTAAAGTCAAGCTGGGTGTCATGGTTTGTGTCTGGATGTCCCCCCAAAACTTGATACAGTCATGGAGGTGGGCTTCTAGAGTGATTGATTCACGGTCCAATGCTGGGATTCTGGGTGTGAGGGCTATACCCAAGTGGGTGTGGCCTGCCGACAATACAAGAGACAGAGTCTTTTCGCACGCCCCTCCCCTTTTGCTCTGGTTGCTTTGCTGTCTTCTACCACCGTGAACTGTTGCCCTCTGCCACACCACCCTGCCTCGGAGCCAGCTGATTACGGACTGAAACCTCCACAAACAGTGAGCTTAATAAACCTTTCCTTCCTTCATGTAAAATGTCAGGTATTTTGCTCCAACAATGAGAGAAAAGCAACCAACATGCTAGGCTAGGCAGAGCCAGAATGTCATCGATGTAGAACCTGAAATCCATGCACTTCACTTTCAGTCCAGCCCGGTGTCAGGCACCGCAGTTCCACAAGGCCGCAGGGCCACAGGCAGGCCCATCACAGCGAGCGCCCCGGCCACAGGCGCTCACTGGGCTTGGCCTCATGTGACCCTTGGTGGCTCTCCAGTCTGTGTGTCCCTGGCCGGACCTCACAGGCTGGGGAGCTAGGCCTGCGCCTCGGTCAAACCTGCTGTGCCCTGCTGAGCCTCAGGGACAGTTCAGATGGAGTGGACGCCGGCATGGAGCCGGGAGGTGTTCCTGGAGGCAGTGGACCAGTGTCCCACTAAGTGCAGGGTGCAGCGCTCCCCTTGACTGTCCCATCTTGGTGCCCACTTGGCTGGCATGGCCCCACACCTGTGCCTGCCGGAAAGCCATGGCCTCACACGAAGCTGTGTGAGATGCTTCCACGGCCAGGCAAGCCAGCGGAGAAGACTCGCAGCCAGAGTGCTGGGAAGGCCGGCAGGGGCGCTGTGAGAGGTAGGGCACACTGGAGGCCTGCGCTGGCCAAGAGGAAGAGGCCACTGTCAGCTGGCTCCCCACCGGGAGTGGGGGTCTGGATGGAGCCTCCGTTTCTAAACAGTGGGCGGGGGACAGCTGGGTAGCCAGGTAGCCTGGGGCTGCCAAGTGGGGCTGGCTCAGACACAGGCAAGGGCTCTCCAAGGGCGAAAGGCTCCCGGTCCTCACCGCCTTTCACCCTACCCGTCTGACAGTGACGGCGCCTCACACGCTAGCCAAAAGGCTATCGACAGTGCGTTTCCAAGAAGGCCACCCCGTCCTGGCTGACACACCTCCGCTGCCCTCCAAGTGACCTTCCTTTTCACAACTCCCAAATCTACCCCATCCAGGGGAGTACTTCCAGAGAAAAAGGGGGGCCTGACCTCCAAACGTTCCGGGGCTGCAGGAATGCTCAAGTCCAGGAGTTCTCAGGGCCAAGGAACATAACAAGCCCCCATCTCAAAGCAAGTAGACAGGCCGGGTGTGGTGGCACACCTTTAATCCCAGCACTCGGGAGGCTGAGGTAGGTGGAGCGTTGTGAGTTCGAGGCCGGCCTGGGCTACAACGCGAGCGCAAGGCCGGCCTGAGCTACATAGTGTGACCCTGCCTCAAAAAAGCCAGGGCTGGGAGTTTGGCTCAGTGCCTTAAGCGCCTGCCCTGGCAGGCGCGAGGTTGTGAGTTCAATCCCAGGTGCCGCAAAAAAAAAAAAAAAAAAAAAAAAAAAAAAGCAAGCAGACAAAACCCTCACACTGGAAACGAATCCTCGGCTGCTGCTCCCCGAGATCCTCAGAGCAAAAGTGGGCTGCATGAGTTCTGGACAAGGTCTTTCGTTTCCCACTGTTTTCTCTCTCTTTAAATATTTTTTATTATCCCAGCACTCCAGAGGCTGAGACAGGAGGATTGTTGTGAGTTCGAGACCAGTCTGGCTTACAAAGTGAGCTCAAGGCCAGCCTGAACTGCATAGCGAGACTCTGTCTCAAAAAGACAAAAAAATATATTTTTTTAATTTTGAGATAAGGTCTCACTAAGTGGCTGAATTAGGAATTTTCAAGCCTCCTGCCTCAGCCTCCCAGAGTGCTGGAATTACGGGTATGTGCCACCATGCCTAGATAGGTCTTTATTTTTTTTTTTTTGGAGACAAGGTCTTGCTGGCCTTGAACTCACTATGTAGCCCAGACTGGCCTTGAACTCATGGTGATCCTCCTGTCTCAGCTTCCTGAGTGCTGGGATTACATGCATGTGCTAGGTCTCCTGTTTTGTTTTGTTTTTGTTCGGTCTTTTTGAGACAGGGTCTCACCATGCAGTTCAGGCTGGCCTTTAACTCACTTTGTAGCCCAGGCTGGTCTTGAACTCACAATGATCCTCCTGCCTCAGCTACCCAGCTGTCCCCCGCCCACCATGCCCAGCAGGTCTCCTATTGTAAAGCCCTGCTTAGGCTGAGAGCTGGTTACCTGGGCAGCCAGCGTGAACACACACAGGCCCCACAGGGGAGGAAAGCACAAACCTGTCCCGTAACAGGTGCGAGTCTGGCATCAGAACGCACCTGCCCAGTGAAACAATGCTAAAAGTGGAGTTGGGGCCCTCGGTGCAGCCCCTGGCCTAGGCACTGCTTGGCCGAGGGCTCCCGCTAGCCCCTGCCCACAGGTATTTCACCACCCGCAGGGAGGTGCAGGGGCCCGACGCTTAAGACAGGAAGGGTTACTTGGGTTCAGCACAGTGGTGACCTGGCTGTGAGGATGGAGGGAGCAGGGGCTGAGCTGCTGAGTGTCACGAGGCCCTGGTGCTGGGGGGGGGGCTACTCCCACACCAGCCTCCGCTTCCAGTTGCAGGCCATCGGCAGATCCCACCCCGAGTCTGAACGGACTGAGTGCAGCAAGGCTGAACACTGTCCCCGAGACTTTCTTCCGCCTCCACCGGCTCAGAGGCCTCCCCTCCCAGGGGGTGCAGGTGGGGACCCTCTCGCTGCTTTGGCCCATGGGTCAGGTCCCACGACAGGGAGCACACACGCGGCCTGGAACCAAGGTGGCAGGACGCTGGCTGGGCTTCCTGCTTGCTGGCACTGAGGGCTGTGCCCGGCGAGGGTGAAGGGTGGGTGGTGGGAGGGAGCATGGGCCACGGCGGCCTCCGAGCCTCCTGACAGCAGCAGTGCGTGCAGTTCACACCACAGCCAAGCCCATCTCGCCCTTCCACTGTCTCACTGGGTTAACTTCGAGACAGACCCACGTCCCGATCCTTCTCCGCTCAGGTGGTGGACGGCATCGCAGCTCTCCAGCCCAGGCCTGAGGACTCCACCGACCAGGTGACTGCAGCAGCTCCAGTGCCAGGGAGGGAGTGGGGCCGCTAGAAATTCCCCATCTGGAGCCTCGTGAGCCAAGCCCACCTCCAGGGACACAGGGAAGGGTGAGCCCCTCCCCCCACAGGAGGCCTGATGAGCACAGCGACCTGGGGTGGGGGGGAGCCCCTGCTGCCAAGGGCCCCCCTCTGTGGTCTGCCAGGGATCAGCGGGGCAGGGCACCCCTGGCCCGGGGAGGGCGCACACGCAGCCAGTCAGCGGTTCAAGCAGAGCTGCAGCACAGTGGGGAGCAGGCCCCTCCCCACGGGCTCCCTCACACCTGGTGGGCCCAGCACCGACTCTGGGCTGGGGAAAACGTGCTTTTAGCACCTCCTCCCCCCAGTAATTCTCCAGCGGGCGCGGGTCAGAAGGACCAGGCTGGCCCGGACAGGCGAACAGGAAACCACTGCCCATGCTCAGGCTTGCAACCAGAGAAAGCAGATGTGGACCAAGTCTTCGTGCCTCTCTCATGGGAACACAGAGCTGGTCCTCGGACCCTCAGCGCAGGACACCCAGGGCGAGGAGCCGAGAGTGTAGCAGGTCCCAAACCTGGGCTGGGGACAGCGCCGGTACGTGGCTCAGAGCTGCTGCGGCTCAGGAGCGGGTGCGGCTGCAGGGGGCGCCCTCAGTCCCATGCTGACCTGACCTGTGGATTAACCGTGCCCTCTGTGGAAAACAAAGTGACTGGGAAGTCTTCTGGCAAATCCTAAACCGACAATCGACCACACTTTACACTTTTTCTAAACAGGAAACCAAAATGAACAGGCCGGCAGCCCAGCACAGTCCTCCCACATGGGAGGCGAGCAGGGCGCTCCCTTTAGCCAGGGCCCGCCTGGGTGTGGGGCAGAGCTTGCAGAATTTAAGAGGTTCCTAGGGGCCACCCAGCGACCGTGGAGAAAAGCTCGCCCGCATCTCCCAAGACAGTGGTCATCTGCCACCACGGCTTAGCGCCGAGGGAGTGGCCCCCAGGGTTTACGGGAGAAGGCACGAGGCCTTGTGCGCTGAGCTACACGTGCGTGCCTCTGAGCTCCGGAAAGAGGGATACCGGGGAGCCAGCACAGCGTGCACTTCTTGAGTTGAGATTTTAAGCATTTTTGGGCCAATTTTCTTTACAAACTGAAGCAGCACTACAGAGCAGGGCCATATCTAGTTTCTTTATAATAATATTTTTGTATTCTTTCTGTGTGGGGGGCTAGAAGTAGTGTTTTTAAATTTTTCATCAAAAGAAAAATATGACAGCCTGGGTCACAAAGTGAGTTCAAGGCCAGTCTGAACTGCATAGTGAGACCCTGTCTCAAAAAATAGGGCTGGGGATTTAGCTCAGTGGCCTAGCGCCTGCCTGGCAGGTTTGAGGTTGTGAGTTTGATCTCTGGTACCAAGAAAGAAAATATGTATGAGCACAGAACTGTGTGTCCCGAAATTTGGGTGACACCTGGGCTGTTTGTCACTTGTCTCCAGTGTGTATTTCCTGGAGCGACGAACCCGACTCAGCCCAAACAAGGAAAGGCTGCTTTTACCCAGGCCAAGGGGCGCCGCCTCTGTCCGCCCCACAGAGCTCCAACCGCCTCTGTCCCCGCCTCCACCTGAGGACGCCAACCTGACATTACCAGCTCTCACCCGAGTCGGAAGCTGGCCCCGGGCCATGGCGCCGGTGTGTGAAAGGCCACCTCCCAGTCGTTGTCCCTCTCCCGAGCTTGCTTCCTCCGGGAATCAGCCTGTGCCTGCATGGCTGTCCCTCACGGCAGGGGCTGGAGGAGCCAAGCGGTGTGTGGGCTGCGATGGAGCCCATCCTGCTGTGTGCAGTGTCCCCTGCTGAGGACAACCCCGTCACCACCCTGCCTCCCTCCTCCTCCTCAGAGAAGAAGCACCCCAGGAGGAGGGCGACTTACAGGAGACGGGCGCACAGCGCTGACGCTGGGGGCAGGGGAGCAGGAGGGCAGGTCCAAACACATCGGCGGGGGGCCTGGGCCTGAAGAGCCTGACCAAAGCCAGGGGACTGCTTGGCCTTAGAATGGGCTTCCCAGAAAGTGCGGATCACAGCCACCTTCCACAGTGGCCCATGGAGACCCGTGGCATCTGGAGCTGTGAGGTTCGCTGTGGTTGGCTGGAGAGCGTGGGGTGGGCTACCCTTGATGTGGAGGGGGATGGCATGCTGGGTCGGTGGGGGGACCAGGAAGCCGGGCACAGGGAGCCAGAAGGGAGGGGCTGGCCAGGTCTGGAAGGTGCTGCGACATGGGCCTCAGGTGTGGGGTGTGCTGACTGCACTGCTAGGAGGAGGCGGTCGTTCAGAAACCTAAACTCAGGGTGCCCGGGAACCACTTCTCTCCCAGAAGCCTCCCTGACACACGGGCGGTCCTGATGGTCAGACAGGAGTTGCGCCCCGAGCCCAGCCCTCACCTCCCCTGCCCTGCGCAGCATGTGCCAGGAGGGCCACGGGGAAAGCGGAGGAGCTGAGGGGGACTGGCAGCCAGGCATCACGGGACGTGCTCCGGGCCACGCTGTGCTCCCACGGCGACCTGCCTGAGGTGGGTGTTCTTTCCAGAGCCACTCTGAAGAGAAGAGAACCAGGCCCACAGCCACAGGGTGGCTCTGATGACTCAAGCTCACATGTGTCACCAACCCCCAAGCACAGCCAGGGGAAGGGGACAACCCCGCACAGGACACGGCCGTGGGGACTGTCCAGTCCTCTCCACGGTGCGCTCACTCAGAGAAGAGAGGATGCGAGCAAATGGGGGGTGCACGAGTATGCGCCCCACCCCGATGGCTGGGAATCTGGAGGCTGTGTCTAGATTTCCAAGACGGGAAGGGACTCGAACAAGCACAGGACTTCCCTCAGCTCCCGACCAAGTCTGTTCCTGCCATCGGGTCACCAAGGGCGGCTGGGACTGATTCCCAGGAAAGGAACAGGCTCCTGATCACCAGCACCACAGGGTGCCCCTTTGAGGACGTCGGGATGTGCTTCCTTCTCTCCCCAAAGTGGGAGAAATAGCTACCTTTTGGTGTTGGTTCAGCAACTAGTTTCATCAAGCAGGCAAAACACAATTTCTCCAAGTTGCTTTTTTCATCTGGAAATCGAGGGCAGCTGCCTACGCCAGTGGTTCTCCAAGTGTGGCCCTCACCTCCCCTGCCCTGCCTGTGATGCCATGAACACCATGATCCGACGAATGCGAAGTGTCTGCTGTGAGCGGACACCGGGAACCAGCCCAAGTCTGCCCTGTGATGGGCCCTGAGGAGCGCTGACCATGGGGCCATACCGCACCTCGTCCGCGAGCTGGTCTCTGAGTCAGCAGCCCAGCCACATCTTCCTGCAGCATCACTCTTCTTATTCCGCAACTCACAGGACTTTAAAAACCAAGGCGTTCTACACACCTGTGGAGGTGCAAGCTGTTGGCAAATGCACTGTCACTGCATGGCCGCCGGTGACAGAAACAGCCTCGCGCAGGCCAGCCAAGCACTTACTCCTGAGCTACACGGAGCCTGAAGGATGACCAACCAACCAGGCACAGAAGCTACTGGAGACATTCTAGAAAAAAACAAAATAGTAGCACAGGATACATTTCTTCCTCCTAAAACTATTTCGGTGACTCACAGTTTCACAGGTCTAGAATGTTATTCTAGGCACAAAATAACAAACACCAAGTGACATTTTTAGCAGTCCACTTTGCTTCAGGCTTTGTACACAGGAAATGCAAAAGTAAAAACCTTTAGAGGAAAGAGGCAGCCAAGCTACTGCAATGCTCAAAACAACTAAACTTAGCACCTCCTGCTCCTCAGTCTGCCAAGAGCTCTCCCTCCCCTCCCTGGCAGGGCAGCCAGGAGCAGGAAATGAGGGTCTTGGTCTCGCCAGTCCCACGAGGACTCGCTCAGGTCAGAAGCAAATTCCCCTAAATCAAAACCGCAGCAGGGATATGACCCCTTGAGTGAGAGCAGAAATCGGAGTTCCCATAAACTGCACAGGTCAACGAGCTCCTGTTTGTGAGAATGAAAACAACTCACCTAATAATTAGCCTAACATGCGTAGCTGCTTCTGCTCAGAAGTTGGGTCAAAACAAACCATGGACTTAATGTGCAAAGTGACGGCAGGTATTTATTCAGGTGACAATAAGGCAGCTGAGATCCCAGCGAGGGCAGAGGCTTGGAACTCAGAGTCGCAGCTCTAGGTTTCCTGGTGACAAAGATAAATGGTAAACAAGCAGGGCTGGCCTTGTCCACTACAAGAAAGTCCACAACCACGACAGAACAGATTGCCTTTCCTAGCACAGCTCTACAAGGAATTGTAGGGAGGATGTAAAATGACTGTCAACTGGGTCTTGAGCTTTGATTTGGTAAGACCTACAATGTTCTTCAACTCATGGCAACATCTCTTAGGGAAGCCAATCTGTTACTATAGCCCAGTGTGTGTTTTCAGGAGCCCCAACTTAATGCAGAAGTAACTCTTCAGGAACACACCAGAAATGCATCTTATCCCGCCTCTTTCAGGCACAAGTCATGGGTGGGGCACAGAAGGCCTCTTCCTCCCCCGAGCACTGCCAGCTGGAGGGTGGGGGTGGGGTGGTGGTGTCTCACTGCTTTCCCTACTTTTTATGAATGAAACTGGATGGCTCAGAAGGGCAGAAGCTGCACACAGCTGGCTAGACCAAGAAGTCAGGTGTTCAGGGGAAGGAGACCGCCACCATGGGTGGCCTCTGTGTCATGTCTGTGCTTAGGTTAATCTTTCCGGGGCTCCACTTAAAGAACCGGCACTCCTGGCTGAAATTAAAGGTCATGGAGGGGTGAGAGCATGGCCATGGGTCAGATGCTCCAGGCCAAGTCTGGACTCTACCACCAAGCAGCTCTGAGAAGGCAGACAACAAATCCAGGACCTAACACTGGGTTCCAACAACCCATCCCATACTTTTCTACTGTAAATGTGTACTTTAGCATAATAGTAGCTGGCTGGGGAATACAAAAAGCAATCTTAAGTGTTTATCTACTTGGTGTGACCAAATGTAAGATGTGTGCATGTGTGTAAAAGTGTCAAACTAGGATTTTTACCCATGTAATGCTCCAGCTAACAGGTTTTACATGTTTACCTAAGCATCACAGGGGGTAAAATACACCCACCCCAGTCCTCTGTAAACAAGTATTTTACCATTAATGGAATGTGGGTGACTCACAGTGGCTGTGCCTGGGGAAAGCAAAAACCCATTTGTGCATTCAACCACTTGGCAGACGAATGGCAAGGAATGTACAGGAGATCCAAAGCAGCAACAGGTGAGTTTTAACCCATGAAATGCACATTGCTAAATTTCTGTGCTTTTAGGATTTGTTTTTAAAGTTTTAAGAAGTTTTCTTTTGATTTTTCTAGTAGTAGCAGCCCAATTCAGTACAATGGCACATGACAAACCAGACTGGCAAGTTTTGAAGTAGGTCAAAAGTTAATCATCAGATCATTCATGCATGGATAATGAAGATGATAATGACTTTGACATTGGCCATGTGACCAAAGTTCCTGTGACAGTGAAATGGAGCAAGAATCAACTGATACAGACACGGGGAATGCAGACTTCCTTGATTCAGATGACGAAGGAAACAGCACTGTGAGTGCATATTTGACTAGCAGAAATAAATGGAACAATCCAATGTTAGAGGTAGGTCCGAAAATGCAGTGAGGATCTTAGTAGGGATAAAATTTATTGGATGGAGTGCCAGCACTGCATTCAATTGGAAACTGTTTGTAATGGATAAGATGCTTCAAGATATTGGTGAAATACACAAATACTGAAATATAAGGAAAACATTCTGTATATACCAATAGCTATCCTCAAAAATGTTTTCATTAGGACACTTTATTAGCTGAACTGAAAGCATTCATAGGTCTGCTGTATTTAGCAGGGCTTTCTCATGGTAATCACAGAAATGTAAAAGACTTATAGGAAAGTGATGGGGGTGGGTTTGAGGTTTATAGAATAACAATGACACTGAGATTTGATTCCCTTCAAAATGGTCTGAGCTTTGAGGACAAAACCACCCATCAAGAAAGAAAAAGAACTGTTAACCTGGCTGCTATCTGCTCATGGTTGGGGAGATTTGTGAGTAACTGTCAAGCAATTCATACTACCTGAATACATGACTATTAACGAACTTCTTGCAGCATTTCATGGTTGCCTGAATACATGACTATTAACGAACTTCTTGCAGCATTTCATGGTTGCTGTAGTGTTATGGCTGATACACTGTGCAACTTGAGAAGTTTAGTTTACCTGAGAGACTTAGCAAGGAGCCAGGGTTCTTACTTTGTAAATATTCTCATCCTGTACAAAGGAGGGCAAAGAGACTTGGTGAGTGCTACATCTGCCCTGAGGGGTGGGGGGTGGTCTGTATGTACTATAAGGGAGAAGAGGCTTGTTTTTCCCCTTTTGCTCTGGCTGCTTTTGCTGGCTTCTTCCTTGAAGTGTTGCCCCTGTGCCATGCCACCCTGTCTTAGAGCCAGCTGATTATGGACTGAAACCTCCAAGAACCATAAGCTAAATAAACCTTTCCTTCCCTAATTTTGGGTGTCAGGTGTTTTGTCTCAGCAATGAGAGAAAAATAAAAGTAACCAAGACAGAATTTGGTACCAGAGGTGGGGTCGTTGCTGTGACTGTATCTGACCATGTGGTTCAAGAGCCTTTGGAAATGGCTTGTGGGAAGAATCTGGAAAGGTTCAGAGGTGTTGCTTGAATGCATAGAGTTGGAACAACTTAGGCTGCTCTGCATGGGAGATTCTGGTCAGAGCTAAGGAGACCAGAAAGCTGATAGAAAGCCTGCCAGTAAAGACCAGGCTTGGGAGGTTTCTGCTGGGAAGAAGGACTGCACTGGTGGTTGGACTCCAGATAATGTGTGTTACAGCTTGGCAGAAAGTTTGTCTGCATTTTCCTCGTGTCCAGAGACTTTGCCTGAGACTAAGATTAAGGGTGATGGACTAATTAATCTGGTAGAAGAAATTTCAAGGCAGTCTAACTTTGAGGCAGCGGCATGGCTATTGTTGGGGGCTTTTAGCCAGATTTATGTTATGAATCAAGAGCAAAGAGCCCAGCAGGATGATTTAAAATGTGAGTTTGGCCAGAAAGGAAACTCCAGTAAGCTGTGGACTGTAAAGACAGAGCTGAGATCACTGCTGAGAAGGAACAGGAGAATAAAAAAGATGGCCTGCATGCGTCACAGGAAGAGGCAGCAAGTCCCCACAATTTGCAGCCTTAAAACTGCAAAAGTGAAAGACTGGTTGGAGGAGAAAGCCTCAGTGTGCCATGTTCCAGAATGGCAGTGGTGGCTACACCAGGTCCCAGAATGGAGACAGCATAGAGAATCTGTTCCTCAGAATCAGGTTCCAAGTGCCCAGCAATCCAGGCACTTGACCCCTACAGCCAAGAGAGGGCCTGGCTACTGCTCCAGCTGGCAGCAGACCTTGGTATCATCTATGTGGCGCAAGGTTCTGAGATTAAAAAGGCTTCCACCCTGATTTCAGAAGGCCTGGGAGGCCAAGCAGTGTGCCCCCGAGAAGGCAGTGTGTGAAGCTGTGAGTGTGAAGCCAAAGGTGCAATGGAGAACACAGAAGTTTGGAAAAGCCAGGAGCATGGATTGTCTAAGGAAACCCGCAATGAGGGAGAAAAGACAGCCCAAGAGAGAAGCTGTGGGAGCTAAAACCACCAGAAGTGCCATGGGGGTGGAACCACACAAGCCCTTGTCACAGATTGTCTCAAATGGTGCAGTGGAACCATAGGACTTAATGTTTGCCCTGCTGGATTGTGGACTTTCGGTCCCAATTCTTTGTATCACCCTGTTCTTAACTTTTGGAATGAAAATGTTTATCTTGTGCCATTGCATGTTGGAAGTGTTTAACTTTGTTTTCATTTGTACAGGGCCTTGCAGCTAAGTGTTTGCCTTACATCTAGGAGGAAACTTGGGACTTAACTTTTCAGCAATGCTGAAACTATTAGGATTTTGGCAACTCTTACCAAAGGACTAAATGCCTTTTGCATAAAGGGATGTGCATGAGTCTCTGGGGGTCCAAGGACAAAATCTTATGTTTCTAATGTAAAATAATGTTGATTGACTTAATGCTGGTTCCTAAGGATTGTCAAGCTGTGTTACAATGTTCAAGTAGCAAAATGTTAAGAATAAGCATACCTTTGTATCTGTAGGTTGATTTAAAGAAATATGTCTGGTTGCCAAGTTGACAAGGGGTGGATTGTTATGGTTGACACATTGTGTCAACTTGAGAAGTTTAGAAGTTTAACTGAGAGACTCAGCAGGGAACCAGGGTTCTACTTTGTAAATATTCTCATCCTGTGCAAAGGAGGGCAAGGAGATTTGGTGAGTGCTACAGGGGCCCTGGGGTTGGGGGGTGGCCTGTATACACTATAAGGGAGGAGAAGAGGCTTGTTTTTCCCCTTTTGCTCTGGTTGCTTTTGCTGGCTTCTTCCTTGAAGTGTTGCCCCTGTGCCATGCCACCCTGCCTTGCATCCAGCTGAGTATGAACTGAAACCTCTAATATTGTAAGAGATAAACCTTTCCTTCCCTAATTTTGAGTGTCAGGTGTTTTGTCTCAGCAATGAGAGAAAAGTAAAAGTAACCAAGACATGCAGCTTCAGGCGGCATATTACCAATAAACCTTCAAAATATGGCATAAAAATTTATGCTCTTGTAGATGTGAAGACTTACTATGCTTTCAATTTAGAAATTTATCCTGGAATTCAGCCATTAGGTACTTTTATGTATAGAAATAAACTAAACGATGTGAACAGACTTGTTGTTCCCATCTGCCAAACTAATTGGAAGGTGACACTTGACAATTGGTTCACCAAATTCCAACTGATGTTAAATTGGCTAACAAGTTGACCAGCACAGGTGTGGGGGACAAAGCAGAAATTTCAAATGAAATGCTGCAATTTCATAACAGACTGTATATAGTACAATCTCTGGATTTCAGAAAGATGTAACATTGGCCTTGTATGTGGCAAAGAAAAACAAACTGGTACTACTGTCAACGTTGCACCATGATAAAAATATTGATAGGAAAATCTCAACAAAATGGAAGCCTGAGATGGAAGCTTTCTACAACAAAACCAAAGACAGAAGAGATGCTGTTGAAGAGGTAAGCAGCAGTGACGATGATGTGAGTGAAGACTGCCTTAGGTGTGATCATTCACCCAGGGTTAAGTCTGTGTACACATGTCCCACGTACCTTATCTACTTACAGACTGTTCCCAAGAACACGGATAATTTTTTGTCTCATCCCAGTAATCAACTTCATCAAACTTAACACTGATGCAAATATTTTACTTAAGGGACCATTCGCATGCAATTTGTCAAGTGACCACCCCTGTCCTCTGCCTTGTTTTCTGGGACATGGTCTTGCTATGGTGTCCAGGTTGGTTTTAAATTCCTGGTCTCAAGTGACCCTCCTGCCTCAGCCTCCTGAATAGCTGGGACTATAGGTGTGTGCCACTGCACCTGCCTAAATGATCCCAAGAAATTAAGGGCTTTCTTTTCTTTCTTTTTTGGTAGTGATGGGGATTGAACCTAGGGCCTCACTTCACTCATGTCACACCCCCCAAGGACAAATTTTAAGGGAAAAATACCTACTGCAGATTGGTAGGGCTGGCCGGGATTTTTATAATGAAAAATGTATGGCACTAGTGACTGGTGCAACCCCCTTAAATGCTCAGTTTTGTTTTCTACCGCTGTATAGCAAAGTGCCTGAGACTTAGTGGCTTACTATGACACACCTGTACTACTGCAGGTCGAAATCTCAGCACGGTCTGGCCCGGGCCCCACCACGCTGCAGGGCTCAGTGCTCTGCCGAGGGGTATCCGAGGTGGCTGCAGGAGACCAGGACATGCCACCCAGACAGGCTGCTTTGGCGCATTTGCTGCTGGTTGTTGTGAGCAGTGCAGTGCACGGCGGGCTCTGAAAGTCGTCCTTGTGGAGGAGGACTGCACCCATGAAGAAGGCTGCGCTGTCCAAGAGTGGACAATGTCCACGGTGGGAAGAGGCTGCGCTGACATGCTCCCGTGACCCGAGGCGCTCTCTGCCTGACAAGACAACCTGCACTTGCCATCCAGCTCCTCCCATCGCCTCCCCTAACCTGTGCCCCACCACCCCAGCAGCCTAGTCCTGGCTCCTTTAGGCAGCTCAGAATGCTGGAGGAAGCTTCCAGCACCGGCCCTGTGCAGGCTGTGTCTTCTGTGCTGTGTAATCAGGCACGGGTTTTCCCTCGGCGACCTATGTCCAGTTCATTAGCAGTGCAGCCAAGAAACCCGGAAGGGAGGAGGAAGCACTCTCCCTCTGCTACATGGCTACAGGAGGCTGCTACCTTCCTCACAGCCAACAAAGAGGCTGCTCCTGTGGCCTGCCCCAACAGCCTCAGCGCGTCATCCTGAGTGGGATGGCCGAGCCCTCGCGGTCCTCCAGCCACGCTCGCAGGGATGAGCTCAGGGTGTGGCCGCTGGGAGGCGGGCGTCACTGGGGCCGCACTGGATCAAGCTCATAAGGACGGGCACGTCTAAGCCACCCCTAGCGCAGAGGAGCAGCACTGCTTCTGGACAACACGCCTGGCCCATGTGGCCGTGGGACCACAGGGCAGGTGCAGTGAGAGTTACCGCAGGAGCTACGGGACGGTGTCAGTGACGGCTCCTTCTCCAGCTGCTGCGTCCCCTGGAACTGGTGGCTGTGAGTGGTGAAGCCACTGTCCACTGGCACGGGCAGCTTGAGGCTGCTCCCCTCCACGGCCTCCACAGGAGCAATAGGCACTTGCTGGGCTGCAGGCGGCCCTGTGCACTTGGACAAGCAGAGACAGACGGATGGGAGTGTTATATACTCCAGGTGAACCACTCTGACTTCCGCTGTGGAGCCTCTGACTCCAGGGGAGACCAGGAAGCGAGCTCCTCGGGCCCTCCGGGGCTGCAGGGGAGAACATCTCAGGCCCAGGGCAGGATTCTGGTTGATAGAGACAGCACATGCCTTTACATCACGGTGCCTTGAGATAAAACTGATTCCTTCATCTGCTCCAAAGCACAGGGTTGCAGTCTTTTCCTTCCTTCCTTCTTTCTCTCCCTCCTTCCCTTCCCTTTTCACAGTACTAGGACTTGACCCTAGGGCCTCAGCACTAAGCTACACTTCCAGCCCCATGTTTTAGTTAGTATTTTCCACCTTGAGCCAGAGTCTTGCTAAATCACTAAGTTGTCCAGGCTAAGCTCAAACTTTTGATTCTCCTGCTTCAGCCTACCAGAGTGCTGAAATTAGACGTATGCCTCCACGCCCCGCTTAGAATTCACCTTCCTGTAGAGTGCTCGGCTTTCCTTAATGGAAAAGCACAGCAGTCTCTGGGACGCCTCCAGCTCTCACACTTGCCCGGCCCAGGGGCTGCTGCCATCTGTGGACCTCACGTTTCCCTGTCCCAGCAAGTGAGAAACAGCGTCCTCTCCGGCAGCCATACATACAGGCCAGGATCTCCACCGTTCCACCTTACGTGAATAGAAACTAACTTGTCAGTCGGGCACCAGGTCGCCACACAGATCTCAACAGCTTGTTGACAACACCCTGGGGTCACTTGGAGCCGGTGTGAGCTCCCGCATGAGGACCGCCGGCAGGGCAGGTCTGTGAATCACATCGGCTGCTCCTGGAGGAGGCTTTCTGGGACCTTGCACTGAGAAGCAATCTCATTAGGAGCCCGGCTGCCCGTGAAAACAAACAGAAAAGAGCCGCACGCCCCTCGCCCCCAAGGTGAGGCTGAGCGTCTATTCCGCACGCAGACAGCACTGCCAGCCAGAGCACTGCTCCCTGGGCAGACCCGGGGCCAGAAGCCTGGACTGCTGGGCCGCGTAAACACAGAAGAGGTGCTCGGAGGGCCTGCCGTGTGCACACTGACCAAAGGCACAGCCACAGGTCTCAGCGGACGGTGACCACATCGACCTGCACCAGAAACCTGGGCCACCCCGACTCCACCTACGCACGCCCTGCTCCTATTTTACCTTTGAAATACCTGGGACTCTGTCCCACTGCCGCGTGCCAGCACCCCCTGGGGCTTCCATTCCCACTGCCCAGGCTTCACCCCCCCCACAAGCCAGGACACTCCATCACCTTCTCAGAGCACGCATCTGCCCCCTCCCGCCGCGCTCCGACAGGCGCGCACGGCACTTCGGACACCGCGGCTTGCCGGTGCCTTTACATTAGAAGCTCCGACAGCACAGGGCGACACCCCCTCCCCTGCCGCCACCCCAGGGCTGTGCTCAGCTTCTGCCCTCTCACAAGTGGCACCTCCTCCCTCCCAACCTCCCCTCTGACACTTCACCTAGGTGTCCATGACCTGGCCTCGGAGCTCAGCGCTGATCTTTCACAGGATTTACCAGTCCGTCATTATGCGCCCACCTGCCTAGGTTTCTCTCTTTTTTTTTTTTTTTTTTTGCTGCACTGGGGATCGAACTCACAACCTCGCGCCTGCCAGACGGGTGCTTAAGCCACTGAGCCAAACTCCTGGCCCTAGTTTTTGAGGCAGGGTCGCACTATATAGTTCAGGCTGGCCTAGCGCTTGAGTTGTAGCCCAGGCTGGCCTTGAACTCACAACGCTCCTCCTGCTTCAGCCTCCCGAGTGCTGAGATTAAAGGCGTGTGCCACCACGCCCGGCAGTTTCTCCTCTTCTTAACCAGGGTTCCTGGTCCCCGGAGGGGCCCATGACTTACAGGGTTTCTCTCTATACATCTACCATGACTCGAGCCTCCTGCCGCCCCTGGAGGGCCCGTGGAAACACACAGTTCTGCGTCCCGACCCTCAGACCAGGAGCCCAGGTCGGGAAAGGTTTGTGCCTAACAGAACTGGTGCACAGCAGGTGCCAAACGTCTGCTGAGGGAAAAGGAAAGAACGTGGCCCAATGCCTCAATTCCGTGCGTGTCAGGGGTTCCCAGGGTTAAAACTCACCTACCTGTGACATCTAAGGCACATGCCACCCAACACCCCACACAGCCTGACAGCCAGCCACAGCCCAGGAAGGGCGACAGGACCCCGCACAGGGACTGCGTGGGAGGCTCCGGCCAGGCACCTGGTCTGCCTCTGTCCCCTGCCTGCGAGGGCACGACACCACCACTCTGGTGTCAGCTCTCACAGAGCGAGGGCTGGAAGCACAGTGACGCTCATGAGCGAAGGCGGGCAGGTTGGGAGAATGAGCCCCAGCGAGGCGCAGGCTCTGCGCCAGCTCCCCTGCAAGCAGGGCTTCCTCTCTCAGTGCTCCCCGCTGTGCCACTCCACAGCTGTACTTACAGCCTACGCCACAGTGTCAAACCTATGGCGCCAGTGGTACTTGTTTTTCTCTTAAGACATAAGATATTAACGTATGAGTTGTTTTTCTTAAACTCAAGCCTCTGTATTTGGGTTGAACCGCAGCACTCATGCTTTGTGATACCTACGTGGGTTCTGGGTTACCATTTGGGCGCCACTCTTGCTGGGCCACGTCAAGGTGCCCAGGCCACGCCCCTGGCCCGATCTCACACAACTCGCTGTGTATTCAGTGCGCCCACCCAGAAACCTCCCAAGGAACAGGACCAAGCTGAACCCCTGGCCTCCCCACGACCTGCTCCTAGCAGCCATCCCCACCCCACATGCTGACAGCAGGCCAGAAGCCTGCACTGTCTGTTTCTGCTGCTCCACCACATCCCGCCTCTCACCCATTAGGAAGCCCCACTGGCTCTCACGCCCATGATGTTTTGTTTAGATGCAACCTTCCTGGGCTCCTGCCTGGACTACTGAATAGCTCCTGCAGGCCCGGCTACCCCGGGCCCCTGCACTCTCAGTACAAGACATTAGTCCTGCTAAAATGTTAGGGCTTAGCTGGGTGTGGTGCCACTGCCACAAGCCTGTAATCCCAGCACTAGGGAGGCTGCTCAAGGCCAGCTTTCTATCTGACACCTTGTCTCAAAAAAGTGGGGGGCAAGCCGGGCGTGGTGGCACACGCCTTTAATCCCAGCACTCGGGCGGCTGAGGGAGGCGCAGCATTGTGAGTTCGAGGCCGGCTTGGGCTACAACGTGAGCACAAGGCCGGCCTGAGCTACATAGTGCGACCCTGCCTCAAAAAACCAGGGCCGGGAGTTTGGCTCAGTGGCTTAAGCGCCTGCCCTGGCAGGCACCAGGCTGTGAGTTCAATCCCCGGTGCCGCAAAAAAAAAAAGTGGGGGGCAGTGGCAGAACACCTGCCTTGCATTCATGAAACCCTGGGTTCCCAGCACCAAATGACAACAACAACAAAAACATTGTTCTACTGCTGTGCTTGAAACTCTACACCAGCTGCCCACTTTCCTCGTGACCGGAGCCAGTGCCCCACGAGGCAGACACCCACGTGCTTACCGTCCGCCTCCCTGGCCTCCTCCCGCCGCCAGGGCTGGACACCTACCCATCTAGAAAGCTTGCCTCACACGCAGACAGCTGCCAGGCCGACTCCCTAAGCTTCTCCAAGACTTCACACAAATCTCCAGCCCCCCACGTGAGCCCGCAGCCCAGCCCCTTACTGGACTCCCGCCTCAGCTTCTCCCACACTCACGGTGGGTCTGTCTGTCGCCCTGTGGCAGCGAGGAGCTGTGCCTGGCACACAGCACACAGACTCATGTCCGGGGCGCAATCACGCGAGTGGTTTCCCCCTAGTGCTGCTGTCTTGACCCGGAAGCCTGTCGAGGCCACCCGGCCCTAATCCCGCTGAACCTTTGGCTCAAACGCCCGCCAAAGATCCCAACTGTCCCGGGTCCTGGTTCCAACTCCTGAGCCAGAACTACTCAGCCCAGCGCATCTTCCGAAGCAGCCCCCGCCTCACAGGTCAGGCCGGCTGCCCACAGAGGAGCCACCTGGAGCCACACGGTGCCACACGGCAGCTCAGCAACGGCCCTGGAGGGTCAGGGAGCAAAGTGAACCACGCCAGGCCCACAGCTGCCGTCCTGAGCATGGCGGGCACGGGTGACGGTGTCAGCACAGCAGAGCCAGCCCCTGGGGATGGAGTCGCCCGCCCTGCGCATCCCGTCCACAGCAATGTGTCGATAGGGACACTAAAGCTTTGACCGCCGTACAGGCAGAAGACTTTCCGTTAGCATCAGCGACGGGTGCTTCTGCATTTGGGGCTCCCGGAGGTCCCAGCTCTCAAGGCCCAGGGCAGCTGTTCCACTCACCCACATGCTATGCCCGGGAAGCCAGGCTCCGTCTTCCCCAGTGTAGAGCAGTCAAGGAGACACGGAGGCAGAGGCCACGCAGCCCTGGAAGAGACCCCTGGCCACAGAGACCAGGTTGATCCAGTCCCGGTCCTGACCCCGGCCCCAGGGAGGAGGTCTGTGGGCCATCTCGGGCCACGGCTGGTCCCACAGACCAGGTGGGGCCTCTTCTGAAGGGTCCACAGCTAAGGGGAGGGTTTTCCATTTGAAAGGGTTGTGAAAAGGAAAATAACACAGGGTGGGGGGGCAGCCACTATTTACTCTGCGCTCTTTACTACCTGGCTAGCCTCAGAAGCCTGATGACCCTGACCGCAGACGGCTCAGAGATGGACAGAGTGAGAGGCTCCAGCTCCGCTGATGGGCGGGGCGCCCTGACGTGGGAACCTCTGCCCAGGGCGCTGTCCCAGCCCTCTGTGGAAGTGGGTGCACAGCGGACTGTCCCCTGGAACGGCACGGTGGCAGCCACTGAGAAAGCAGCAGCTCATCAGGCCCTGACCAGAAAGGAAGCAAGACACTGGCTCGGTGCCCTCCTGCGGCTGCCGGCATGAGCACAGCCTCAGCGCTGACCACCAAGAGGACAAGAAAGACGAGGACACATTCGTGAAGGTCGGAAAGCTCTTTAATCGGTGACTCACACAACGAAGCTATGAAGAGCTCCGCTGATGGAGCGACAGCCCCAGCTGGCCACAGGCACTGCTCGCTGGTCTTCTTCTCGGACTCCTCCTCCTCCCCCTCTTCCCCTCCCCCTCCCCGCGCAGCAAGCCTTCCTGCTGCACATGTGCGCACTGAGCCTGGCAGAACCGGGTTCCTGAATTCCCACAATAACTAAGTGGCGGAGCCTGACTGCCCTCACTGGGAGTCGTGTAACACAGGTGACCCTGCGTCCTGACTCAGTCCGAGGCCGGGACCCACCCCAGGGACCTCACAGTGGATGCTGCATGAGGCTCCCTGGGTGGCAAGGTCACAGGCCCCTGGATGCACAGTTGAGCCTAAGGACGCTCTGGCCCGGCCCTCTGCTTGGGGACAGCTGCAGCCTGTGCTTGCTGAGGGCCGATCTCGCCTTAGACTGCAGGTCGGCCCCACCCAGCCATCTGTCCAGCTGCTTTCCTGATGAGCTCAGTGACCGACAGCTGCTCCAGCCCCGGGGCCACCAAGGCTCTGCCACCTAAGGAGGGGAGGGCACAGAGGAGCCAAGGTTCTGGCAGCCCATGAAAGGGCTGTCGAGTGCCACAGGGGTCAGGACCAGGACGAGGCAAAGCCACATGCACAGAACCGAGTGGCTATCAAGGACGTGCCCTTGTGGACGCAGACTTCACTGTCCTGGGTGGCCTCTGACACAGCTCCACGGGGAAGTGACCCGTCCAAGGCCGCACAACCAGGGACAACAGCCCAAGCTCCTGATGCTCAAGTCTTCTTGTGATACATTCCATTCCCACCTGGCCAGGGGGACAGAGGCTGACCACCCAGGCTCCAGAGGGAGGAGGACGTGCGAAGAGGGGACCAAGCCTGGATAAGAGGCAAGGTGTCCCCGTGCTGGCAACAGAAGAGGCAAGGGTCAGGGCAGATGACAGAAGTCAGAAAGCCCGCAGGCAAGGACTGGAGGGGCCTGTGTGGCTGGCTGGACAGGAGTCAGCTGACCGGAAAAGCAGAGGATTGTCACAGAGCACTGCAGGACCAGCGGAGAGCAGAGCGAGGACTCCGCCTCAGTAACGAAGCGCACCACTGAGACCTCACAGCGAGCTGGTGAACGCGGCCGCGCAGCCCCTATGCAGCAGGCAGCAGGCAGCAGGCTGCGGCACGCTCCTCGCCTTCCTCGTCTGGCCCAAGAATGAGACAGCACTCACCCAGCTGACGCCCCACGCCCCACACCCCACAGTGAGGCGGCAGGGCCCTCAGACACCACGGGGAAGGCGAAGCGGAGAAGCGAGGGCCTCGGGTGTGTGCCCCCACTGCCACTCGCAGGTCTGTGGGACAAAGTGAGTGCCTGTGGGTCAAAGGCAACATCACAGCCCCCCGAGAGCTGTGACAGGCTGCTGGCAAAACAGCCCTCCGCTCCCACCTCCCCTCCACGCACTGTCATCTTCACAAGGTGACTCTCCGGTCCCCGTCAGCCTCTCTGCTCCTCCCACACTGGCCACCCCGGGAAACCTGCCAGCCACCAGCTGACCAGCAGAAGGCACGGGGACAGCAGCGCCCACAGTGGGCACCACAGCCTGTGGCGCGTCCCCAGCTACTGAAGCGTGAGCAGCACCGGGCCGGTGTGTCGGCGGTCACCGGCCACACGCACGTCCCCCTACCTGCATCCTTCCAGCAGCTCGCCCAGTCCCTGCTGACTCCCGCGGGTGTCCCTGCGCACAGGCAACCATCGGGCCGCGCGCTGCTGTCGCCACTGCCCCCTCCCTCTTCTCGCTTCTCCCCCCGACACTTCCTGTTGAAGCCCTGGGACCACCACGGAACCGAAGCCCAGGGCCAGGTCTGAGCCCGTGGGACCCGACTCTGTCAGCGGAGTGTGGCTGTGGCTCCTGTCCCTCCCCTCAGCAGCGCCGGCCCCACACAGCCTCCAGGACAGCAGCATCTTCCCTTCCTCCCTGCAGGCCGGACCTCCAACCAGGTCTCTCCATCCTCTCCGTCACCACCTGGGTTGGCATGCGCAGTCTCGTGGCTCTGAACACCATCCCCTGCCAAGGACCCCCAGAGCTGCTCGTGTTGCAACCCGCAGCCTACTGGTGCCCCACATGGACCTCTCAAAATCCACCTGTGCCTGGCCGGGCTCCTGTGCGTCCCGAGATGTGCTCCGTGGGCCCCCTCTTCCACCTGTCTGTCACGCTGACCCCCAGCTGCCTGGGCCAGGAGCATGTGGCCACCCTGGACTGTGCCACCCAAGCCTCAGCGGGCCCATGCCTGTCCACCACATCCCCGCAGTCACCCCCACGGTCACCTCATCTGCTGTCACCCTCCAGCTTGCTCTGCTGGCCCCCTGGGCCTCAAGGCTCCCCCCTCCGCATGGTGGGTTCACTTTCCCTGGAGACCCTGGAGCAGCTCCTCACGCTGCCCACGCCCTCCCTCCACCGGCTGCAGAACCAGCCGTCCTGCCCCAGCCAGGACCTGGGGCGCTGCCCGGCCACGGGACACCTGTCCTCAAGAGGCCGCGGTTTACTTCTGGTGCAAACCTAAACCCCAGAGGGCAGCTTCCCTTCATCATTAGGGATGCCTGGGCCAGAGCAGAGCCCGATGGACACCTCTCAGCAGCAATCTGTCAAACGAGCGAGTATCCACCCGTCTGCCAAGGGCCAGGCACGGAAACAGCGGGACGGGTTTCGCCACAGGAAAAGCACTGAGAGCCTCTGTGGCACCCCCAGGTGGCCCCTCTCCTCCTGACAGGGGAGAGGCCGAGGCGCAGCGCAGAGCCACCTTGATGGGAGACAGGCGCCCCCGGGTGCTGACTGAAAACCAGAGTCCCAGAGCATTCGCACAGAGAAGTGACCCGCCTCGGGTTTCCAGGGCACCTGTGTCCACAGAGAACACCAAGCCCAAGACCTCTGAGGGCTCCTTGTTTCTAAAAGTGAAGAATGGTTTCCATATCAGCATCCACTAATAGTCTTGGCTTTGTTTCCTTTAAAGTACTCGCTCTTTGTCCCTTTGAGCAGTTTACTGACCCTTAACGCAGATGGGCTGTCCTGGGGCCACCTCTTCAGCTGGTCCCCTGACAGAGCCACACTAGTCTTCTAGCACAGAGCACGTCTGAAACCGAGCACCTCCCAAGCGGTTCCTGAAGAGTGGCTGGAAAGGTAATTAGATACCAAAGGGGCTGCCAGCCACTGCTATTATCTTAAATAACGGTGACACCCCAGATACAGCTGGAA
>RJWM01016650.1:0-44968 GCA_004363535.1 Dasyprocta punctata
CATCTTCCAAGACAGGGGATGTTGGGTCAAGTTATCCACGCTTTGAATCTATGCTGCTTCCAGTCTCAACTCTCTGATGCACTCATCTGCTTTCTTCTTTCACTTTAAGGATTTATGTGATTATATTCAGTCCATCTGTCTCATTCGAAATCATTTCCTTATGATGTCCCTAACATTCCCTTATCATGTGCTTAACATTAATCATTTCCTTATCATGCCCTTAACATTAATCACTTCTGAAAAGTTTCTTTCTCTATGTAAGTTAACAGTCAGATCTTCCAGTGATTCAGGCATAGAAATTCTTGGTGGCCATGGCTCTGTCTATACATGTTTCATTACACTATGTACTTCTATTTACATATGCAAGTTACAATTTGTAAATAATTTGTAAGGAAAATAGGGGAAGAAAGTTTGTGGTGCAACTTACAAAGTTCTTGAGATTATTGATTTCTCTGAATAATATTAGTGAGTTTCATCAAAATGAATTCAATGAAGACATTATATTTGAAGTTGAAAAGTTTTATGCGAGTGTACCACAAATATACCAGATAATATAATTCTGAAAAGTGTTGTTAAAGCACAGTAATAATGGAATTTGAAAGGATAATGAAAAACAATGTAACAGGGTAAATGAAATGATGGAATTCATATACTGAGAAGATTGTACAAGATTCAGAAGCAAATAAAAGTAACTAGTAAATAAAATCTCAAGATTTTTTTTTGTTCACATAGTTGTCTTAATCCATCAAATCATGCTAAAGGAAAATCCTGAGCTCACAATTAAGGGTTTCCTCCCTGCCTTCCTGCTTGCCTGCTACGCTTAATCTCAAGCATTGACTTCACCAGAAGTTAAATACACAAGAAGCTCCTATGATCTTTGACATGCTTATTTCCATTACAAAATTCATACAATTTATCAGAAAGAGTAAAAAAAAGTGAGCAGATATACATTAAAGTCTGAAAAATGCTATAATGGTACGTAAATATGTGATACTATGCTGTAATAATTTTGCTATCATAATCTCAAAGAATATGTTGAAAATTTGATTGTGCCAGAAAATTAATTTGATGGGAGGAGGTAGAAGTGAGTCTTAAACTATAAGTAGAAATCATAGCCCCCAAGAACCCATATAATGAATTTGAATGCAACTGGTAGAATTACTAGAATGCTATAAATGAAAAAATAATTAGTTTCTTTTGCACATTATATATATATATATATATATATATATATATATATATATATCTGGAATTGTGAGCCTTATTTTATTTAGAAGCAATGATCAGAGTTATCTTCTTAATGATAACCTCTAGAGAATGGGTGAAACATTAAGCAGCTATTTCGGACATTGGACAATAAGAAGGGTCCCTGGTGAAGGAGAGGCAAACAGTCTGAGCACCTTCATTTCTATTCAGAGGAAATTTCCAGGCTTGAGGCTCTGGAGGGTATAAACCATAGTCTAGCAGTCTTGATGAGTTGAACTAGGAAAGCCTGGAATTCAATAAGAACGAGATATATGAGAATCCTAGTACAGAGATTTAAAACTCAAACAAAAACGTACAAACACTACTCAAACAAAAACCTACAAACACTAACAGGTATTTTCTTGCCTTTGCTGATCTCTAGGTAGTAGATTCACAGAGAATGTCTCAAAGTTAGGGAGCAAACCACTAAAGGACTTGCTACCTGAACATTTTATAAAGCTCAAATAGCATTAAAATGTGTCTACATTATTCTCTGATGATCAAGAATAAGATCATCATAGCATTTAATGGAGATACCAGAAACCTTATTCTCTAAATATATAAGCCGATGAAAAACTGGAGCAAAAACAGCTTGATATGTTCTTCAGATCTGAAACACAGGGTCACTGGACCAAAATAATGTCCAAGTGAGGCAGCTACCTGTGAGGAAAAGTTCAACACAATTTAAAGGAATAAAAAGAATATCTAGACAATGATAACGTGCACCATAAAACTGTACATGCAATGAAAATATCAAACATTTAAGAAAATTGCAAACAATAACTAGGAAAAAATCAAAACAGAAAGAAACTTTTTAATGGGAGGAATAAAGTAACTCTCAGACAAAGATTTAACAAGATCTGATTATTATAACTATATTCAAATATTTAAGGAATATTAAGAATTTCATGAGGAGAAGGAAAGAAAATTTACAAAATATACTAGTGAAAATGCCTGCCATAAGAACCTAAAATACATGAAATGAAATATTATTGGGAAGATGTTAGAAGATTAAACATCGAAGAAAAATTTTATACAAAAAAAATACTCAAGTCCATATGGAGCTGGAGAAAGGGGACAGGATAAATATATGAAGAAATAAAGGATGAATATTTTCGAAATTTGATTCATACAATATAATGACAAATCCATGCAGCTAATAATCTCACAGCAGGATAAACAGATGGAAACATACAAAACTACCTCATAATCAAATTGTAAAGACCAAGGGAAAAAGAGAATCTACAGAGCAACCAGAGATAAAAGACACATTATTTCCTAGGAAAGACAATAAGAATTATTGAAGACAAGACATCTGAAATTAGGCAACTGGAAGACAATGGAACAACACTCCACCCTTCAATACAGGGAATGATGTACTATGTCAGTATTGTAACTTTTAATCCAATGAAGCTACAAAATGAAGAGCAAATAAAAGTTACAGTGAATTGGGGAAATAATGCAGAATGGAATTTAGCAAAATTTATAATGAACTGTCCATCAATAGGGAAAAAATGAAACCAAAAACTGGACTCCTGAGGATCACTGAAATCAATCATGACACACCAGATCAATTAAGAATAAAAGATTACAAATTAACAATATCAGAAATAAAAGGGAAGACATTACTACAGTTCTAAGTAAAAGAGAATGATGACTTAGTGTATATTACAGCAAAACACTGTGTGCTCATTACTTCAGCAATTTAAACAACACAGCTTTCTTGAAAAACACAAATTTACAAAATGGTGTGCAAAGCCTACGTCTAAACATCGTCATTAACTGTTCGGTCCCAGACACGCCCGGTCTCAGGTGGTGACGAGACTTCCAGCTCACCGCCTTCTTCACTCTCCCCTTACTTCACAGCTTTCCAGCAAGGTCAGCCGGAAGCTGAGTGGGCACCTGCGTGCTGACCTCTCCCTGATCTTGGTCGCACTGGGAACCATTTTCAGTTGATTTCCAAGCAATAGACAGTCATCCTTTTGTACTCAGCTCGTTTTAGTTTAAAGTGTCACCGTTTTGTCTTTCTGTTACAAATACGGTTGTTTTGATATATTTACTATACATTCTGTGCCGTTTTGCTTTTTGTCATGTCTGTTTCATGAGTAGATTTGTGGCACTCAAACGCTTGAGGTGATAGTTAAAATAATTCCAGTGTTTGATCCAGTTTCACCTAATCGTGTTATATGTGAACATTTAAAATATTTATTAAGGGTCTTTTATGGGGAAGAAAATAAATGCATGAAATAATAAATGTGTGGTATTTGTAAGTACTGTATCCCCCCTCAAAATCACGGTTCAGAGTTCACAACCTCAGGCTTTTGCGCGTTTTTCCTTAGAGCCTAATTAATAATTACTTGCGGAGACTCCTGCAGTTTCGTGGAAACCACACATATCCTTCGCAAATGTTTCTTGGCGGGAGATTTGCAAGTAGCCAATCCGAGAGCATTATTCAGAGCTCCTTGCTTGCTGATTGGCGGCTGCCCTGTCACACAACTCAGTAAACTCACCAGCATTCTCACATCATGACAGGTTTCCTTACCTCGTGCAGCTATCTCCTGTGTTCATAGCTTTGCTCTTAAAACTCTAAGATCCCTAAGATGCTGCCAAAAAGGCCTGCACCTCTAAGACTTTATTAACAGAATTTTATGAAATTAAATTACATATCTAGAGGAGACATAGCATATTCAGGGTTTAAACTATAAAAATAGGCATTTGTAGGCATTTTTCTGACCATACCTGAAATCGGTAGTTTTTCACAATTTCCAGATATAGTCAGAAAAATGCCTATTTTTATAGTTTAAACCCAAAATTTTTCAAAGTTTTCTAAGGTTTGTTCTAAGCCAATATTATAGTGGACCTCCAAAATCTGGGACGTTTAACTTTGGAGGTCCACTATAATATTGGCTCAGAACAAACCTTTGAAAACTTTGAAAAATTTTGGATCAAATGAAAAGAGCATGGCTTTCGAAATCTATGAATTTCTTGTTTTCAGTATTGTCATTCTTCATTGAAATTATTTATTAAAGTACGTAGTTTCTAACATATTTTTCTCAGAGTATTGTGTTATTATTTTAGCATGAGTGAATAGGAGCATGTTATTGTATAGCTAACTTTTTAAAAATAATCTTTATTACTTTAATAGTTTCAGGCTCTGCAGGTATTTTAACCAACCTATTGCATATAAGAAACACGTAAGTTTACAATGTGTTTTGTTTTTCTATTACATAACACTCAAAAATAATTTTTTTATCGATTGAGAAAACCATACAAAATACAAAACCCGCAATTTTGATAACTGAAAATTGGCATGCGTTTTGCAATACTTTATTATACTGGGCGTTTTGTCTGTTTTGGGATTTTAGTTATTTAATGAATGAACACAGTAGATAATTTTGGGTTTTGCTTGGGATTTTACATAGCTTGCATTTTAATTCTTTGGTCCTTTGTTGTTCCTATAATAAATATTACAATACCAACCTATGAAAAAAATAAAAAAAAAACAAAATTCAAGCCATTTGAGGCGAGAAAACTTTGGTAAATCATTTATCAGACAAAGGGTTTGAATCAAGAATATATTTAAAATCCCTCAGGTATCAGTGAAAGCATACAACTCAATAAGCAGGCAAAATCTTGAACAGATACTTTTTTTTTTTTCTTTTTTTTTGCGGCACCAGAGATGGAACTCACAACCTCGCACCTGCCAGGGCAGGCGCTTAAGCCACTGAGCCAAACTCCGGCCCTGGTTTTTTGAGGTAGGGTCGCACTATGTAGCTCAGGCCGGCCTTGCGCTCGCGTTGTAGCCCAAGCCGGCCTCAAACTCACAATGCTTCTCCTGCCTCAGCCTCCCGAGTGCTAGGATTAAAGGCTTGAACAGATACTTTATGAAGAAGATAGATGATGAATAAGTTCATCGAAAGATGCTGGATTGATTAGATATCAGGAAAATACAATACAAGAACAGAATTAAATTCCACTGCACATGTTTCAGAAATGCTAAACAAACATTAAAACTACTAGAAAGTGGAACTATGCTTTTTCTCCATTGCTAGACTGTGAAATGGTAAGGTCACTGTAGTAATGTGTTTTTCTTTTTTTCATAAAATTAACCATACATCTACCAAGTCACTTAGCATCCTTGATGTTCAATAAATTTTAAAAATTATGCAAAACCTGTATGCAAATAATTATATTAACTTTATTGACAATTGCAAAAATCTGAAAACAGTCCAAATATCCTTCAACTAGTGAGGCAATAAACAAATTGTGGCGTATCCCTTTGCTAACAAAGGCAATGTTATTTGCCAATAGAAGTATTTGTTCATATATGACATGGATGAATCTCAACTACATTTTACTCAGTGAAAGAAACTAGCCCCAAGAGGTTATATACTTTATCGTCTCACTTGTATGATACATTGGAAAAGCCAAACCGCCAAGTTAAAGAATACATCAGCTTGTGTATTGCCGGGTGATGGAAAATGAGAGGCTCACGTACAAAAGCAGCACAGACCGAGGATTTCCTAGAATGACAAACTGTCCGGTATCCTGATTGTTGTGGCAGACAGATGACTGTGCATTTATCAAAACTCATATAATTGTGCATGACAAAGAGTGATGTTTTACCTTCATTAAATACAAAGAAAAAAACATACTGATAACTACTATTCCCACGAGTATGTCTAAAATTTAAAAAATTGCAGTATCAAATGTTGATGAGCGTGCAGGACATACACAACTCCTTCTTATGAACGCACATCAAAGTCTTCTTTATCAATCCTTTTAGTCCCATAAGTAGGGAGAAAATTTAGCAGGTATTCTAATCTGTTCTTGGTTTATCATATTTTAGAAGTTCCATGGAGGTGATGTGAATTACACTCTGCTGTTGATTGCCTCAGGATTCAACTGAAAGTTTGTAAGATCCTATTATATTACCTATGTGACTTGGGGCCGTCTTTGAACAATATTCACTGTGCTACATGGTTTGCTCACATAATAGAACTTTGATTTCTCTCATGCTTAATTTTTACCATAAGTTCATGTAAAAAATAATACTTATGAAAAATTGCACGAAGGAAATTCATTTATGTCTTTAGCTATCATAAATTTTATTTTCAGACCAAACCAGTCCACTTTGATTGTCTTATTTTGGCATCTCTTAAAATCACCTGTGACAAGAGTTGCTTTGGAGTCATGGTACCAGTCTTCACTGAGGATTGGTGTGAGAAATTTCATTGCAATTTATTGTTGTCTCTGTATCAGAAAATGGTTGAGATTCCTGTCCACTGTTACAAATCCTTACTAAGAATTCATGGAAGAAAGTATTTGCAAATTTTAATTTCCAGAAAGCTCTACTTCTGTTATTTTTGGTTTCTTTATACTATAATCCATGGCCCTATAAATTGGTAGTTTCCCTTTTGGTTCTACACCACTGGGAAATTTCAAACCAAGAAAAAATTACTTTTGAGGTCTCTACTTACTAGCACTTTGTGGACTGTTAAATAATATGTGGGTAGATCAGAACATCATAACTAAGAATATAAAGCCAAAAGTAATTGGAAAATTACTAAATTCCATTTATTAGATCAAAATTATTTTAAATTAAATATATTAATTCCTATTATACACTATCATAAAGTTTCTAGGTTACATTTTGTTTATAAACAGAAATATTTGTTGAACAGAGAGAAAATGAAGAAACCTGGTGCCTAATAGAAATGCTGTATAATTATGACACAGCCTGGAGATTGCCCAAGAGCATTTAAGAAACTAATCACAGGAAGGTTCCTAAAAACCACATAGTGTCTTCAGGAAGCAGACACATATCAAGAGTCAACTCAAAATATGTTTGTATGAGTGACCTTGTCAGAAAATAAATGAAAGGGATTATTTAAGAATGATAATATAATGGAGAAACAAGGCTTCAGATTAGAAGCACTGTGATTCAATGTGATCTTAGTTAATACGTTTTACTTCTCAGGTTCCTCATATGAACAAAGGAGGCGATCCCTAACTTACAGAGTTCTTATGTGCATCCATGTGGAAAGATGCTTAAAGCCTTACACAAAATCCCCCAAAATAAAAATTTTCTTAATAAAAGATTATTAATAAAATACAATGGAATTTATTAATCATTATTAGATGCCCATAGTATTTGCATTCAGCAGGTAAGAATTGTGTTGTCATTTCTCACAACAGTTTGGTTTTGTAAGCCAAAATCTTCGAAACAAAGAAAGCAACTTTATAGTTTAAAGAGGAAGGAATAACACATTTTCCTATTCCTATCGGGTAAGGAACACAGTCACAACAGATCACTCACAGAGCCCTTCTGTCAGCACACATTTGGCGTTTTTGTGACTATTTTTTTTTTTTGCCTCTCTACATTTTAGCTCTTTTGGTGGTCTGAGACTCAGTTTTCCTTGGAAAACTGATGATTCAATGTTCAATGGCAAGTGTAGTTCTGGTTTTCCCTTAAAATTTTAAATTGCATAAAAGAGGGAATAAGATAACATATTGTGCGCTATACTGGACAAAAATTTTCTTCTCCTCCTCTGCCTTTACCCAACACACACACCTTATTCAAGAGGAATAAATTATGAAAAAACCAGGCTGTTACTGTTTATGTGGTTGTTGCAACTAGGTTCTGTTCTGACCAGGTTGAATCCATTACTAGCAACATATTATTTACTGTCTCTCTGAAACAGCCATATGTCACTGGTTTGCAACATGTGAAGCCTCTATTATGTTCCATTTGTAAGTGTTATAACTTATCCGAATGTGCTTGTCTACATATGCTGTACTCTAATAAAACCAAATTCTCCAAGTAACAAATAGCTCCAGTTATTCAAGTTTCAACTAGGTATGGAAAAATATTGTCTACATTTTCCCTGCGCCTGAAACACAGTTAGGGAATCGTATATCTTTTGGCATTTTTGTTCCTCGTGTTTGAATCTCCAAAACAGGAATTGCTTTGTCTCTACCATTCCTCTTGTTACGTGATATCAGTCGCAGACAGCCCTTTTCTCCACTGTGACCAGCCAGCCTGACATACAAAGCTAATCCTAAGTATATGCTATTTCTCTCCTGGGTGTTGATAAATTTCCCATAATTTTCATATAAGAAGCTTAATCTAATAATATTTTCTAAACTTTATTTTATTAGTCCATGTGCATAATATGTGATGTTTCATTCCTTGTGTGGAGTCGGTACCTGTACATAACACATCCTAATTCCTTTTTTTCATCTCCCATCCCACCCCTCTCTCTTCTTTTCCTTCATCTTTGTATCCCCTTCCTATCTGAGAAAGACTTATCTTTCTACTTCCTATTACCTATCTTTTGTATCTCTCTTTATTTAGTTTTATACTTTGGGTTTCTCATATAGGAAAAACCATGTGATATTTAAGCTTGTGTACCTCATTTATTTCACTTAAATCACTCAGTCTCAAGATGCATCTATTTTCCTACAAAAGACTCAAGTTTATCCTTCTGTATGGTGAAGTAGCACTCCATGGTACATAGATACCACAGTTGCTTTATCCATTCACCTTTTGATGGACATATAGGATGCCTTCATGATTTTGCTATTATGAATTACACTGCTATTAAATATGGGTATGCAAGTATCATTCAAATATGATGTCTTTAACTTTTTGAGGAAGATAACTGGAAGAAGAATATCTGGGCCAAATAAAGTTTGTAGTTTCAGTATTTTTAAGGTGCATTTACTATCTAACAGTACTTTGATTCCAAAAGGAAATAGAATAAATTGAAAAATAAATGCTCTTCTACCAGTACCACTTTAGATACTATTTGTAGGCAGAATTGTGTCATTTGAAATATTTCTAAGTTGATATGCTAATCCCCAGTACCTCAGAAAGTGGACATATTTGTAGATAGTCTTTAATGAGGAAATTAAATTATTAGTCTATGCCCTAACCCAATATGACAGGTGTCCTTATAAGAAGAGGAAATTTGGAAAGTCGGTGTAAAGACACAGAGAGGAGAAAGCCATCTGCATCCAAGGAGAGAGAGCTGATCCATTCCTTGCCTTACAACTTCAGAATGCAGTGACCCTGCCAACGTCTTGGCTTTGAACACTGATCATCAGAACTGTGGAAAATACATTTCTGTATTTAATGATGCTCTGTTATGGCAGCCTTAGAAAACTAATATTGACCCATAGGAAAATAGTAAAGGCCGAGCTTCTGTGTTACTGTATATGAGCTTTATATGAAGCACGTGAAACTTGGATATTGTCTTAGACTATTGGTTTTATTTTTCAACAGTGATTGATTTTTTTATTTGTTTCGATAGTCCAAGTATTTGCTATTTATCCTCCAACAGAATTTGGAAAATCACAGGACATATTAGAGACTGTTACCTAATACGTTCAATTTTTCTTGTAAGATACACAACGTATTTTCTTGTAACAAGAATCAAACCAGTAATCCTTTCGCAATTACATCTCCATCTGTTTCCTATCCTTTGTTCACCTCTATTCTTATATACCATTCTCTTTCCAGTAAACTACTTAGTCCTTTCTGTATGTTTAAAAGTTTGCTTATTTTACTGATCCCTTGATCCTTTGTACAAAACTTCAGTCAAATCCAAAGGGGAAAAAAATTCCAGAAGATTTTCTTTTATAAAGAAAAACAGTACTTCTTTCTTCATATTTGAAGCTGATGCTGGAAAAATGGATAAACTAAGGGTTTGAGTTATAAGGTGTCGGGGAAAACAGTTTTAGGAAATAAAATTGTGCTATTCTCTGGGGAAACAGTTCTGAAGTACTTTATGTGTTTTTCCCTAACACATTAAACCTTCGGTTTCTACAAAAGGATCATTTGGGTTCACCCTTCTTCAGTGTGAATCAGCATGAAGAGAGGAGAAAGTCAGATATATGAGGTTTAGGAAGGTGTTTCACTTGCTAGAATCAGCAACTTAGAAACAGAGAACTCAAAAGTCTTGACTTATTAATGCTGGGTAAATGTTCATTTCACTTGTTAAATGGAAGAAGGGAAGATCAGTGAAGAAGGGACTATGGTCAACTAAAAATGACTACCTAAAGAATTATTTGACCCTTCTAGAGTTTGACCATAACTCTGTCAATTCTCAAATGCACACACTACGTGTTTTCCTCTGCCAAAATTTTCTGTCACATTAACTATACTTTTGGTTGAAGGCCTCTTTTCCTTGGAAACTCTTGCACAAAGTGAAAATGTTTTAACTAAGAACTAAACACATAAAGCTATTTGTATTTATTTCCCTGAAGACCCAAAGTCAGTCAAGTCCTAACTCTACCACTCAGTGAGACTGAGCAAATGGCTTGACCTCATTTCAACACCCATGATTTCTGGCTTTGACACGTTTGTCATAGCTAAGGAACTATTAAGGAGGAGGCTCATTCAAAATAAATGAGCTACCGCCAGGTTTTTGTCGAGGTTTACTGAAGAGATGTTTTGATGACTTCTCACCTTGAGGTTTTCTTCATGATTTGCTTAAACCTAAACAGCATTATTTACAACCTTTGCTTCCTCCTTATTCTTTCACTGCAGGAAATCAACAGTTAAACTACTACCTTCACAGCAAACAATGAGGTCAGTAGTGATTTCTCCAGAGAAAACATTCACCAGCCCTGCAATATCCTTTCAAATATAACAGGTGGAAGCAAGTCAGATTGGCTGAAGTATTTATTTATAGTGTAAGAGGGGGGAAATAAGAATTGCAATGAGTCTGCACATTTAAATGCAAATCATTGACCCTGCCAGGAGTTTACAAAAGTAGATTTGTTTTATAAACCATGAAAAGAATTTCTCTGACAAAACATGTATGCTTGCAACCTTCCTCTCTTATAAAGTCTAGCATAAAAACCACTTTTCTCTTAAAGCACATTAAAAGGTAAATCCTCTGTCCTTTAGTCTCAAAGCAGACTTTGAGGAAAATATGCTTTCTGTTGATGACTGATGTCCTTTGCAGAAATACTCAAGTCATATACAATATTTCTAAAAGAAAAAAAAGTGTGGCATTCGGGCCTTCAGTAAATATTTACCAATGAAACATTCTGTGTCGCTTCTTATTTAAAGAGCTGAAAATATAAGACTGAGCAAGACTCCTAATGCTTCTGTTTCCACTGGTATAAAAAAATGAAAGAAAAAAAGGAGGCAGAAGAGAATATCAATTAATTATCCATGTTTGACACAGAATTAAAACATAGCAAGGTTTCTGAAACTTGGCACTACTGGTATTCTGGATCACATAATTTGTGTGTGTGTGTATGTGTGTGTGTATGTGTGTGTGTGTGTGTTTGCTATCTTGTATATTTAGGATCTCTAGGGCATCTCCTGCTTCTACCAACCAAATGCCATGACCAAATGTAAGCAGCACGCACTCCATCTTATGCATTTAGAAATATTCCTTGGGCCCATATTGTCCCTGTCAGATAATCTCTAACATACACGATACGCTACAGAGCAATTGTCTACTCACAGCATGAGTGGGGTTTGGTGGCCATAAAATGTAAGTGAAGGGGAAATCTCAAAGTCACGCAGGAGCGTGTGGGAAGGACCCAGGCAAAGGGAAGTTCCTGTAACAGCTAGAAGGCAGAATGAGGATGTCATGATTGAGAGCCGGAAAGAAGGTCCTTAAAGGAAGAGAAATGTGAGATGAGACTGGAGACCAGAAATTATTTGACAGAGAGTTTTTCACCAGGGGACATTTCTTCTCTAAGTATAATGAGATGCTATCAGAAGACTTTACATCAAGGAAGTGATACTATGGCTTAGGCTTTTAAAAGATCACTCTGGCTTCTGTCTGGAGAAAGGATTGAGGAGGCATGATAGCTGTCATTAAGGAGCATCTAATAGCATCTCACTACATTTAGAATAAAGTAGCAACTTCTTACCCTGATGAAAAACCATGTGTCAGTTGATTTTTCATTGAATACACTGTTTCCTATGACAATACGTTCTACCCATAGTATGCATTTCTAACAGTTAAAATGGATTTTTAGAAATTGTTCACCTGGTCTCTGTGACAACAAGGAAAATGGGAATAAATGGCCATTGAGTTTAGACAGACATAGGTTTTTATTAATTAGCCTAGGACACATGTCTTTAGCATCAATTCATCTCTTTATTTATAAAATGCAGGAATTATACATCTTGTGTTGTTTTACAGATCACAAAATAATTGGTCATTTAATACATGTTTCATGTTTAATACTTAGCAATGCTATTCAGATATAAGTGGTATACAATAATTTATATATAGTTACATAGAATTCTATAAAATTTAACATATCAAAAAATTCTTTTTATCATCCACATATTCAAGGTAAGGAACATAAACAGTACTGTCCTTTCCTCAGGTCCCCTGTCCCTACCCAAGCAGAGGACTGAATCCAGGGCCTTCACATCGAACAACAACATTAGCCCTTTTTCCAAAATTTTGAGATAAAATCTGGCTAAGTAGCTAAGTTACCCAGGGTAGTCTCAATCTTGTGATCCTCTTGCCTCAGCCTCTCAGAGTGCTGGGATTGTAGCATGTACAACCACGCTAATCAAAAATTTTCCTTATGTATCTTCATAATCCTTCCCTCCTTGCTTGCTTAACTGTAATTCTCACATCCAGGCAAGTACTGCTTCTTCTGTCACCATGAGTTAATTTGTGTTTTGTAGTATTTTATATAAAACGGATTCACACAGAATGAACATGTCTTGTATAGTTTCTGACAAAAATCTAGTGTTACTCTTATCTTCGCTCTTCTGTTTATACTATGTTCCACTCATACCCACCCTTACTGCTACTGAGATCTTAATTCTCACTTTAGCAATTTGAACACACTGTGCCTTGTTATAGTTGTTACTTTTATCTCTCTTTGGCTTAGGTTTTATTGAACATCTTTGGCTTCTTGGTGTGGTTTTGTAGAAAGATATTTGGTCTTTGTCCCCAGTTTCTGTTATAGAGCTCCTAAAATTTTAGGGATTATCTGAGCGATAAAGGTGAGAGCAGTATCATTTGTTCCAGTGAGACAAGTTTGACAGGCCCTTAGAGGGCTTCACAATGGAACCCGGCCATAGGAAAACCAAAGCTAATTGGATACTTGAAACTTTCAGTTCCATCCAAACCTCTGGCAAGATAAGAGAGGCTAGAGATTTAATTGCTCATGCCTAATAATTTAATCAATCATGCCACATCATGAGATCATAATAAAATACCTTGAAGGACAGCACTTGGAGAGCTCGTCAGTTGATGGCCACATGCAGGAGCCCAGCAGATGGGATGCGCCATCTCTGCAGGAATGGAAGCACTTGTGCTCAGGGACTGTCCAGAGCTTCTTCTGTGTAACTCTGTGTCTGGCCACTGATCTCTGTCCTTTATTAAAAATAAAAGTTCCTTACAATAAAGTGCCTTCCAGTATGTTGTGAGCCATTCGGGGAACTTATAGAACTTGGAGAGGAATCACGAGGACCCCTATTTATAGCTGCTCAGACAGAAGTGCAGATGTCCTGGACTGACAGCTGGTGTCTTCAGAGGGGACAGGCTTGTGGGACAGAGCTCTGTAATTTGTGGTTCATGACGCTGACTCCCAGTGGAGAGTTAGAATTGAACAGTTGGGCACGTACATGGTATCAGAGTTCAGAAAGTGGATTTGGAAAAGACACCATGACTTTGGCATCAGGAAGGAGAAAAACATATGTTGTTCACTAGGTTTGTGGTTTTCACCAAAGTCAGAAAATTTTGCACCATTAAGTTCTTAATTTTTTTTTTTAAAAAAACTTAACTCTCTTACTTAGACACTGTGGCTGCATCCTGAATAGGATGTTTGAGATTATTCTCCAGTTTACTGATCCTTGACTCATTTTTAAAATTCTCTTTTGTCTGATTCTGGGTGGTATCTATGACTAGATATCCAACTTCAGTTAATTTTTCTTATGTAATATAATCTACCTTTAATTTCCATCATTGGAAATTGTCTGAGGAATTTTAAAAAATTCATGAAGATATATTTCATCTCAATGTTTGGTATATCAGAAGTATAGGTAGACGAACTGTTTATGTGATCCTTCCCACCTGTATGTCAATGATGGATCTGCTTTTATTAATTCATTGCTTCATTAGGAATCATATTCCCTTCATCCTTTGCATGCCTGGTAATTTATTTTTAAGACCATCCCATGTTAATTTGACTAATCAGTGAAAACTTTTATATCTCTACAAATATTTTTGATCTTTGTTCTTTGGTACATTTAAATTATGTATGAACTTTGGCTTTTAAGAATTGTTTTCGAGTTTTCAGTGGAATCAGCATAGGGTTCAGTTTAGACTTAAGTATCCACCCCATTAAACAGGCACTGTTACTTCTTTTGCTATTCATTCCCCAACATCACATAGTTGCTTTATAAGACAAGGAAGATGCTCTATGAGTTACTCTCTCTCTCTCCCCCTTCCATCCCCCCTCCCTCTCCCCCTCTCCCTTTTCCCTCCCTCTCTCCCTCTCTCCTGGTTCCCCTAAACTCTCCACTCTCTTCACTCACTTCCTCCCCTGAATTTGTCTGCTGAGCTCCAGTTGGGCCTCAACCCCTTGCCTCACAGGCCTCTTACTCTCTTAACCTAGTAGGCTGACTCTTTATTGTTTCTGATCTCTGAAGGATCTTTGTCTTTCACTGCCCACTGTCCAGCTTTTGTGGTCATTTCATCAAAAAAGAAAATCTGGTTGCTTTTACTTCTTGACGTTTAGATGTTTTCAAAAGGTCTCACCTAAAGAAAAATCTCAATGAGAAACAATAGCTAAAATACAGGAAGTGTCAGATTTTCATTCTTAATCTTCTTGGAATTCTAAAACCAACACTATGCCTTTCATATACACTACCCTATCCCCAGCTATTCATTGCCATTTTTGGAAACTTTATAGTTAGAACTCTTGCACTTCTATTGGCCTTTGCATATAGCTTTGAGATTAAATTTCACTCATGTTGATGAAGTTTAAATAAATAGGGTAACTACAGTATCTACTATCAGTTAATAGTTAATTGTATAACTCACTCAGTTTTCTGCTTAATCTTTTGTTAGAAGCATGTAGGTGTGTCGCAAAGAAAGGAAATAATATAAAATTTAAGATCACCAATTCTGTATTTTATGCAACTGTTATCTTCTAACTAAATGAAAAACAAAAGAAAACAGACTACTCAAACACAATACGATATCAACTTTCTTAGTATTTCTGGATAATTTATTTCCAGAGCACAATCTTTAGTAATATCCATAGACTGGGCTTTTGTTTTTATGATTCGTTTCAAGAAAACTCAGATAGATCTAAAGTTGTCATCCTTTCCTCTCCTTACTTTCAGATACACTTCTTAATCCATATTGGATTATGGCATGGTTTCTTGTAGTTATTTTGACATCTTGAGTAAGATAATATTCCACGCCAAAAGCGGTCACTATCACCGCTGCTGCTGTGATAGAAGAATGGACTTTATCTACTCAGCATCTCCCCACTTCTGTACAAGTGACATTTGTTCTTGTGTCTGTCACCAGATTGGTTGAAAAAAATAACGAAAATGCTATCTTCAGCAAGTGGACATGTGCTGAAGAATTCATCAGAGAGAGTTTCTCAGTCCTGGATGCTCGGGAGAATGTCAGATGACAAATTGCTGCTGCTGGGAGTTACTGAAGTTAGTATTTAGAAAACTTAGACAGTACTTACGTGATCCTTATTGAAGTACAGCTGTTACTGTCAAATGTTAGCTGGAATGTTTCTCTTTTTTTTTTTTTCTGTGAAACTAAGACTCTGAGCAGCTCTTTTATACTTTTTGCAAGTAATCATAAAGTTAGAGAGTTTTATCCACACCCTGTTTTGAGTGGGTAAGAGGAAGAAATTCGGAGAGCTCTTCCTGATTTTGTTTCTTTTGTTGTACTCACCGTAAAAATACATTTTTTGGGGCGAGAGGTTGTTTGTTTATTTACTTTTCAGAATACCACACAGCAGCTGCATTGACCATGATTTTTTTCTTTCAAATTGACAGAAACTCAGTTTACACTGAACATAAGAATAAGAAGAAATTTAAGGTGTTAAGTAACTGAGGGGGGCCTGCAGTTCTGAGCTAATGCCAAAAACTCAGATGTTATCACCAGAATTCAGAACCGTGATGCCTTTTTTATATTGTTTTATTCACAAGCAGGTTCTCTCTATGGAATTGTATTGATGGCTGCTCCTATGCCATCCGCAGGCTTATACTGTGTGTATTGCCTTTAATGTCTTTAGTCTCAGATGGATTCAAGTATTTTCCCCCCAGAAATCACACAGATTTGTCCCCAGAGAATTTGAATGGACTAGGATGTGGTCACGTTTCCATCTCTAGGGGTCTCAGTGCAGACACAGGAATGAGGACACCGGATGAAGCCTCCACACACACTCGTGCTGCTCTGATGCACTGCATTCAGCCCAGCGTAGGCACTCAGAGCAGTACCTCCAGACACACACCGGCCTTCAGTGGGGAAAAAAGAGCTGCTAAGGGCCAGGCATAAGCACCTGCGAGGTTGTGAGTTCAATTCCCAGTACCCTCCCCCCACAAAAAAAAGGCTGCTAAGTACATGCAGGGAACAAAACCCTACCACTGGTGCTTCGGATATGTTTCTGTGACATGTCTTCCTCTATGTGTAGCCAGAATCTTTGTAGGTTCAGAAAATATGGGACCTGAATTCTGGTTAGCACATAACTGAGGGGTGCAAGATGCTGGGCTTCTTGCCACCTTATTTGGTCTTTGTAAATAATTATTAGCTCCAGTTAGATATAGCTGAGATCATACTAGGCTTATTTCCCATATCACTTGGATGTAACTTCATCAACTGTCCTGCTACATTCCTACCAATCCACTTCCTTTCAGTTTCTTATATGATGTCCTTCTGTTTCCTACAACTTATTATTTGCTGCTAAAATCAATAACATAATTTATAATTGCATATAAGTTTAATATACCAGAGAGGCAAATATGTAATAAGCATTTTTGAATAAGTATCAATAAAAGAAATTCAAGACACGCTCAAAGAAACATGAAACCAGTCTAGCGATGACTAAAACTGCAATAAAGAATTTTATTTTTACTCATTTTTCAGACATTTATTGGGAATTTGCTAGGGCTCTAGTATCTTATTAGGTCATGGAGAAAAATTTGAGTAGTGACTACTCACTAGTTCTCAGTAATACTGCAAACCAATGTGAAAGATGTATAAGCACCAAAATATGCACACATATTTAAAAGAATATAGCCAATAATTCTTCACTATGGTGCAAGCATAAGATGTACTAGAAATTCATAAATAGGAGTCATGTACTCACAGTAGTGCACTCTGGTGGAAGAAGAGAGACCTGTTCAATCTGAAAGACGTTTGTTTTCATGGGGAGCATTTCTGACTAACAGCAGGGAACAAGGTACATAGGCAAAACTGATCCTACTGGATATGTGGTATAAGGGGCAATTTGAAGTTGGCTTGGGCAGAATATTGGGTTTATGCTAAATAATAATGAAAAATCCTTTGTGAATGACTGGTGGAGTCTGAGGCTTTGTTGGTATGAAAAGTTGGAAAGCAACCGCACAGGATATGATTAGAAAGAGACACGTTAAAGGCAACAAAAGCTGACACAGAGCTTCTCAGAAGAATCATAGGTGGGACCACTCTAAATGAAGAAACGGGTATAAAATTCATGCAGTATAATCCCTACAAAAGTTTGTGCTTGAATTCTCCTGTCTTGGTTACTTTTCCCTCGTTGCTGAGACAAAACACTTGACACCCAAAATTAGGGAAGGAAAGGTTTATTTAGCTTACAGTTTTTGAAGGTTTCAGTCCACAATCAGTTGGCTCCAATGCAGGGTGGCATGGTACTGGGGCAGCACGTCAAGGCAACAGCCAACAGAAGCAGCCAGAGTAAAGGGGGGGCGGTCAGAGCAAACCTCTTCTCCTCCTTTATACAGTACACAGGACACCCCCCCCCACCAGGGTGAGTGTAGCACTCACAAATCCCCTTGCCTTCCTTTGCACAGGATGAGGATGTTTACAAAGTAAGACCCCTGGCTCCCTGCTGAGTCTCTCAGTTAAACTTTTGACCTTCTCAAATTGTAACAATGACCAGGTAACTGTGCTGTACACCCCAGGATGTAGAGCTGCTGAGTTACTTAATTAAGGGGCTAGACTTCTCAAGTTGACACAATGTATAAACCATAGCACCTCCAAATAGAACAGTTCCTACTCAGAAAGGATTGACCAGAATTAGACTTGTCTGCTCAGAAAGGACACATTAACTGAGTGGGTTGCTGATACAGTCAGGGATTCGTGTGAAGGGAGTAGCGCTGGTTCATTTCAACTCCCCTGGATGAATATGCAAGTGGGATCTGGAAGGAAGAGACCTGGGGAAACATGCTAGAGAAGCACAGGCATAAAGCAAAAGATTGAACCCATGTAGAGGAACTAGAAGGATGACCTGGAGAGATGGGAAAATAGGCAGGAGTGTTGATTTCGCTACTCCTGAGTTTTACAATTCTTTTCTCCACTATCAGGACTAGAACTAAATCTGGGTGTGAGTGAGGTCAAATAGTTGCCAGATTGGGACAGTTCCATATATGGGTGGTGTATTTTTTCTCACATATTTGCAGTATTTGATTTTTATTGATGACATGTTAAAATATTTTTTAGTAGAATGTAACATTCACACTACTTTCATCCTGCTTGATTTTAGAGTAGAAATTTCACTGTGTGATTTCAGGCACCTTATGCAACCTCTTTGGATTTCGTTCTGCTCCTCTGTGCAGATGAAAACATTGAGTCTGTCTTAGAATTTTGAAGGACAAATGGTGTGACATATCCAAGTAAACTCCACTATAGCACAAGGTTTATGATCATCAGTGAGAGCTTGCTTCAACTCTTCAGTACACTCTTGTTCTCTTTTCTTCTCTTTCTCTTTCATATATACTGAAACGTGAACTAAGTAAGGAAAGCTAAAATCAGAACTCATCTTATGGAGAGCTTCTTCCCGTCATTGTAATCTGATAGGATGAGAGGAATTTCTTGCAGTTTTGATGTGATCATCAGTGGAGAATCACTGTCCAGCTGTGACAGGAGGACATTATAAAAAAAGAAATTGCAAAATTTTACCATTAGCCTTCTCATAATTAAGCCTGCTTTGGGACATCTGAGTCCATCTGGTCAACTTCTTCCTTTCTCCCTCTCCCAGCCCTAGGGGCCTCCTCACCTCTCCTAGGTAGGACTCTCCTGCATCAGGGACTCTGCACTGGCTGCTGCCTCTGTTTCTTGTTCTTCCTGACATCCCTGTGTGTATAGTTCTTTCTCTATTTTCATGTCTTTGTTCAAATGCCATCTTCCATAGGAAGCTCTCCTGAAAGCCACATTTAAATTGCAACGTTTTGCTCCTTCCTGTAGCATTCCTCATCAGTTTTATCAATTTCCCATCTAAACTAATCTAATCATCTTGTAACATACTCTGTGATTCATTATTACACTTATTTGTTATGTTTTCCCTCACTGGAATGAAAAACATACAAGCAGACAAACTTTTGTTGATTTTGCTTACTACTACATTCCAAGCTTTGACACATGTATGCTCTTAAACACTTGGTGAATTAAAAAAGGGTTAGATTTACAAGAGAAATCTGGGACTTGTACATTAACGATTTAAAGAAACTCAGTAGGAGATATGGCTGAATAGTTTTAATGAGGGAAGAATTAATTACACTTTTTTCATTGATTAGGAGACAATACTTACAAGAGAGAATCCAAAACTAACTTTGGAAAAATGTCTGATAGACATCAACCAAACCAATTTCAAAGTGGGAAAATGTGTGTTAAATCTGATAATTGGAAAAGAAGATCAGGAAGATTTAATTTGGAAACAGATACAAATTGCAAATCCAAGAGGCAAGGGAAGTTTCTTAAATAATTGTTTCTACACTGGGAGATAAAACTAACCCAGAGCCCCCACTTGGAAAAATACCTAGAATGAGGACAGGTTTCCCAGAATCATAATATTTGGTCCAGAAAGTGGGTGGTGACTGTAAAAGCAATGGAGGAACTTCAAAAGTACTTGATTTTCTTTTGACCAAGGACACAGCAGTAGTGAAAATTCAGGTGATAATTTGGGAAAAGAGATAAAACCAGAATAGAGAAGTAAGTCTCCATGCCTAACCCACAGTTCATTTTGAGATGGTAGCAATGGTGACTATGGTTTTAAGAAAGCGTCGGAGTGGAATTCATAGGCCTTTTTATGTGAGTGAACTAAGGCTTATGTGAGACAGCTTTCAGCTTTCAAGTCCTCTGGGGGTGCACATGCCATAGTACCATAATTTCTTTGCATATATACATGTTTGGAAACTCTATGAGGCTTTCCAAACTTTGAAAAAAAAATACTTTGAAAGGCATTTTAAATTCAATGCCATGTTTTCCAAAATATTATTACATAGATCATTAACATGTATAGTTACTATGAAAAGTCACAAAATGTAAATAAAAATTCTCAATATTCACAAACATCTGTTGTAATTTAGCTTTAGTAGTCAATTTACTTTTTTTCTTCCTTTTTTGTTTGATAGTTAAATCTAAGTCTTCTTCACTCATCCTCACAGTTTTTAAATGCACAGAAGCTACCATGACAGATAAGTGCATGCAAGCATTGTTTGTGTGTGTGTGTGTGTGCGTGTGTGTAATCTGATTATACAAAAAAAATGACCATGGAAAACATAGTGAGTAAAAAATCAATAGCAAGGAAAAAATGGTTTAATTTTGTCACTATTAGTTTTATTACTTTGTGTTCCTAATAAATACTGAGGCTTGGAAAAAACAAAGCTTGTTGGGTTTTGTTCTTAAGTGAATTATTGACTCCAATAAATTAATAACAACAAGATCAAGGCAATAATTCTTATTAACAAAACAAATCAGAAAGGTACGTTCTATATGATTAATTTTAGGTGGCATGTATTCTATAATTTCTCTCCTCATTGTTGACAATAGCATTTGACTTGTTTGATAGAATAATGCACAGAATTTAGTTCTGAGTCCTGCACTTTGGGGTGCCATCCTCAGAGTGGCCCTACACCCCTTTGGCCACACTTGCACAATTAGGTGGTGTTGGAAATCAGATCTCCTGATCAGCACTTGGGGTGAGGAAGGAGTACTCAGCCTGGTGTCTGAAGTCATGCTTCCCTACATGATTTGGGGGTTTCTTTTTAAAAGCAGAGAATGTGCAGTGGATATGTTGTTTTAAAAAGTTGACAGAACAATTGCTAATTAGGGGTAGTTATTTTGATTGGGGCATTAAGTACATAAGGACAATTTCTTGAAAGAATGTCGAGAAGAGAATGGATTTTTGTTTTGCTTTGTTTTGTAGGAAGTTCATTTAAAAATCACACTGCTTTTTTCTTGGCTATCCACCAGTGAAGCAGACAAAATTGGACTTGCCTAAAATGATTGTTCCTACTCTATTCCTCTGCAGGAGGAGGTACACATTGATATATTGTTTTCATATCCGGGCATCTTCAGAAAACTGGTGTTTACTAGCATATAACCATTATAAGGCACTGGAATAAAACTGCTGAGATTTAATTTTAAGGTGCTTTGAAGGTTGTGATTAGTATTTCTACAAAAGCATGATACAGGCCTCATGCACAAATGAACAAAGGGAAAAAGGGAAAATGAGGTTGCTCTCTTCATTGATTATGTTTCTGTTACTTTATTGAAAAGATATTAATTGATTAAGATGTAAGCCTCCAGCTCTCATGAGGCTCTGATTTTTATTAGCAATGACAAAGAAAGAATTTCAATTTCAAAAATATACGTGAAATGGGAGATATCTTGATTTTATTGTTAATTGATGATTTACTTGTATTTGCATACATTTCTGGGACACAAAATGGTATAATTCATGAATACAATGTAAGATTATTAAATTTAGTTAGTTGATACCTTGATTTTATAATCAAGTACCCAGGCTCAGCCAATTTTTTTCAATTTTATACTAAAAATTTCCTGCCTTAAATTTACTACTGCCGCATTCAAAACAAAATATTGGTTGCTTTGTGTATGTTTTAGTGTCTATGTTATACACTGAAAATGCAAAGTATGATAAATTGCTTGCTAAATTAATTACTCTATCATGTTGCTCCTTTTTTGCTATTCATTCCAGATATTATTTTGTGCAATGCTTGATAGTTTTGGAAATGAATGCTGGAGAAAATAATTCGTGGGGAGGCAAGAAAATATAATGCACTGCTTTTCCATCAAAAATTTGAAATTTGGATTTGAATTGAATTATGACAATTTTATTTTATTGTATCTATGTTGAGGATCAAAATCAGGGCCTTGTACATGTTAGGCAAGGGCTCTACCACTGAGCTACATCCCTAGGCCACAGTCTTTTTAAAAATATTTGTACTGACATTGATAAGTTGCAGGTAATTCCTTCTAGTTATTTTCAAAACTCTATGAGCATTTGCTGCTTTTAGAAGAAATCAAGTTTACTTTTCTGACACTTTCCCAAGATTGATTCATTCTATATTACTAAGACTGTGAATTGATATAACTGGCACATACGTTTTCATAAAGTCGAATTTTCTCTTTATATTATTGTATCAAAAAGAGCAAAGACTGCAGCATTTCATGACATCTGTTTTGGGGAAGAGCAAGGAGACATAAACCAGCCACCGCCAATAAAAACTCATTTTATAGAAAGTTCTCTTAATAGGATTACAGAGAAAATGCTTTTCCATGATCTTGAGAAAATACTGGATAAAAGAGATAAAAATCAGAATTCCTTATTTCTGGGCTTTCTGCACCTTTCATATGTTAATGTGTCTAGTGAATCTCCAAGACAGGTGTGTTTCGCTTCTCTGAAGGCAAATACGGTCTCAGAACAACTCTTTTCTCTACAAATCATCAGCTGGAATTATTGTTCCAAAGAGAAAAACTGTTCAAAATGCTACATACTGTGCTGTTGGCCCCAGAGATTAGACAGACATTTAAAAGGCAAGCGTATATACATTATAATACTCAAGCATCTGATCTATTTATTTGCTGCTCTTTGGAACTAAAAATACTATCTTTGTAGAAAATGGTGAGCATCAGTGCAGGGCTGCGGATGCCATTGTTTCCCTGGGAATAGTTTACAGATGTTCGTTTTAGCATCTGCAAATGCTGAGACACTGAACTTGTATTATGTATATTAGCCGAATAAAATGGAACAGTTTCTTAGAATTTTTAGGCTATTTTTGACTGCAGCTTGCCCTAATCCTAACACTCTCTTATTCTGACCATGCCTCAAGTTTGTTAAATGTCCTTTGCCGAGACCGAGAGGAAGTTAGTAAAGTAGATCAAGTAGATCAGATGCACCATTTATATTTCAGCTTTGTATCACACTTTTGACGAAAAAGCCCAAGGCTCTAAGAACTTTCCAATAAAGCAAAACTAATACATGTTGGGGGGGGAGACAGGATAAGCAGAGTGAGAATAAGGGACTAAGAAGAAGTTTAATCACCCCCTCCCACCCCGTAAGCAACCTGCTGTTTTGGAGGACCGGCTGAGTTGATAGCAACTAAGGTACATAAAGCAACTAAATGCTTGTATTGTTTGGTTGATTTTGCAGGTCTGGGGCCAGCAGCTGGAGCATCTCTTGGGAGGGTGACAGTATGCAGTGTAGCAAATATGGGGGATTCCCTTCTGTCTTGTCTTTGAGGTCCAACATTGTTCTCATTGTTTTGCTTTATTCTGATTGATTTCTTTTGCTTTATTTCATATTCTGCTTTGATTGGTCTTACTCTGTCTTGTTTTTGGTTTGATTTTACTATACCTGATGAAATGGTCAACTATTGTGAAGATAACAAAATATACTATAGTAGTTATTGTTTTCCTAGTATCTTGCTTTGAAGTTCTGTGCCAGTTCTACTGCTTTGTTTTGATTGACTTTGTTCTGTTATGTTTTGTTGAATTTTACTATCTTTAAAATAAAATTAAAAAAATAAATAAATACTGCCAAGTTAATCAGAGCTCTTTCTTTAAAACAAAACATGATATAGCCATGTGTTGCATAAGGACATTTCAGCGAACAACGTATCACAGGTACAAAGGTGGTCCCTTATGACAATGGAACTGAAAAATTCCTGTCCCCTAATGATCTAGTGATGTTGTAACTATGGAAACATCTCAGCACAATGAGTTAATTTCACGTTGTAAGGATGTGAGGTAGGTAAATAAACCTACTGTACTATCAGTTGTATAGAAGTACAGCATCTAAATTTCTGTACTGTATATAAAACTTGATAATAAGCAACTACTGCTGAATTATGCACTTACTGTATGGCACTGTTGGTCATTTTTTAGAGTATATGCCTACTGAAACAAAAACTAAGCTCACCATGTTATATCCATAGCAGGCTCTGATAGCTTGTGCTTACTGCATCTTAAAACTGCTTCGATTTATCTCGTGTTTGATTTAAACTATTGTCTTATTCATGGAGCCATAAGTTATAGCATATGTATCCACATATAGCTTAAGTGAGGTGTAGCTGACCCAGTGTGTAAGCATTCTCTCGAGTTGGCGTGGTGATGACATCGCCTTATGACACAAGACTCACAGCCTATTCTAGCAGTATAGGGAGGGATGACTGTGCAATAATCATATTATAATACACCAATTATTATTTTGGTTCTGGAGAGGCATGCTAAGGGCCGCTTCTCACAAGCAAGAAACTGGATGTGATAACCTTCCCCCTCCCCATGTCCAAATGGACAGTTTATTCATTTATTTCCAATAACTATGTTGAAACTTTTAGTAATGAAAAGTAGTAAATCTTTCAACATTAGCAACATAGATCTAAACAATGTGGTTATTTTTTAGACTTTATAGCAGACCTGAAGAGTTCATAAGTGATCCTAGGTTTCTGCATATTAGAGAGAATTGATTCACTTACTGGCATATCGGAGGATTAGGACCGGTACATTCTCAGCATTGCCTAGGACCGTAAGGGTGGGGCAGAGGACCGAGTAAACAGGAAAAAATGTATGCGAGTTTTCTGCTTAGCTTTAGAGTTTGGTAACTTCACAGAAAACAAACAAACAAAAATAAAACAGTACTGGCAAGTATTGGCTGAAGAAGCAAGATGTTAAGAATGATTTAGGTTCAGCTCAAGGACCAGATGGCCTCAGTTCAAGTGAAATCCATCCCTTCCTAGCAGAATGTCTCTGGGCACCCTATCAGATACTCTTTTCCAAGTTCCAGGTTATTGAAGTATTCTTAACAACATTTCAAGTTCTTCTTCCACAAAATGGGTATAATAACAAGAGATATTTCCTAGATTTGTTGAAAGACTATTGACTTCTTTTGCACAAAACACTTTAAATTCTGCCTACCACATAGCATTTAATATTTATTATCATCATTTCGATTATTCCAATCAATTTTCCCCCATGAATTGTTCTCTTTACTCTTCCTATATTAATGTCTCCTCTACATTGTCTCTTTCTGTTTAGAATAATTTCCTAAAAGAGAGAATAAATGCTTTTTGAACAAAATCTGCCATCCAACCTTCTCTTTTACCACCACCTTTCATTAGGAAGGGGTCTTTATTCCTCCCAGATGTGATCTTCTTTCATCCTTCAGAAATCTGACACTGACCACTAAAATCGCTCCCACTAAATTCACCATTGATCTTTTAGTTATGAATCTGTGGCCCGTTCATTACCTTGCCATTTCTACCCATCATAAACTTAAGTGCTTTTTCCTTCTCTGCAAGATCCTATTCATTCTCTGATCTCCATCTGCTCCTCCGAGATCACTTTCTCTGGATACTGCCTCCACACTCCCATTGGAGGAGGTTGGGAGCCAGTTCTACCCACCTGTACACTCGGATCTTTCAAGTTCAATCAACATATTTTCCATGTGGAACTCACATTGCTCTTTCAGTTATATTCTACCAACTTGCACATTTTCTTCACTGGATGTTGTCTATTTCTTGGATGCCTCACCAGCGACTTTTGATCTGCATGTGCTTTTCCATTTCTTGATACTCTGATTCATTTATTATAATGAAGCTGGTTTTAGTATTCATCTTTCAAAACATACCTTAAATTGAACTTCCTTTACAAAGCCTTCGAAGTGCACTAGTTGAATTTTATCACAGCTTCAAAATGTGCTTGAATTTATTTCGTATGTGTGGTTACTTTCACATGATGAGCAATTTTTGATCCACCAGTAACTCTAAATTGTTAAGCACTCAAAATATACCAACATATTTTTCAAAACACTGCAAAAATGAGAGTGAACACAAAATTTGATATTTGAGTGGTTGCTGAATTGGCATGGACATTGTTTCTTAAAATGATAAATGAGATGGTGGGCTTACATGATTCATACAAAAACTCATAGGGCCATAATATTATTATAGACATTGGAGTAAAAACATTAACAGGATTGTAGTAACGATCATAATATCTTCCAAATAAATGATTTTATACAACATATTTGTTGAGCATTCAAACAAATATATAATAAGCTTATAATTAAGTTATATAATTTAGTTTATAAAATGCAAACACATCCAATTAATTGAATATTATTTATATACATACAAAAATATGTATAATAAATGGAATATATTTTTGTGTTATTTCAGACACACCATTACCTATGCTATTTTTGTGATAATAGGTGCTAGAGGGCAGTAACCAAAGATGAGTCATTCTGGAATAATATTATGTGCTCCTGGGCATTTGAGAAAAATTATTTTAAAACTGCTTCTTATGAATCAAAGGGCTAAGAAGGATTGAAAAAGTCATCTACTTTAAACCCTTGCTGTAGGGTTTAAAGTTCTTACATTCTATTGAAATGATTGACTATTATTCACAGAGAATATTCATAGAGTTCCTGATAATGTGTTTTACAATCTACCTAGATTGTTATTTTTTCAGTATTTGTGTTATTCTCAGTTTGAAAGGCTCAGATTTACCAAGTTGACAAAACTCAGTTTCGCCAATTCGATAAAATGTCTTATCTTTTAAAATACAAACTATTCCTTTAAAAATTATATTTAAAGTTTCTTCTTGATTATTATCGGTTCAGCTACGTTTCACACACAGCATTACTTTCTTTCCACCTCTGATAGATTTGCTGAACATATTTTGATGAACTTTTGTCCCATACAGGGTTTGTTTTGATATTTAAAGACTATATATACATTCAGAGATTGCACGTATTTAAAGACTTTTAATATATAAATCACACATTTGATTTTTAAAAATCTAGTTTATAGTTCATTCAATTACCATTTAAAATGTACTTTCTGCCACCAACACTGGGGCAAAACACAATGTTTTGAAGTAATCAGTAATTTTTAGAAGGTTGTGTAATTGGCACACAGTACATTTCCTCGAAACACAAACTTCCTGCGTGACCCAGTGAAAGCCGTCACCTCTCAGAACTGCTCAAGTTGTGAAACTTCTGTCTCTTCCCTCTGGGACATGGTTTGATCGGAGTCAGAAAAGTGCCATGGACCAGTTTCCCCTGGATATTATTACGTTATGATCAAACTCCACTGTAGTCAGCTCTGTGGGTGAATACCTTCCACAGCCTGGTATAATAAGAAAACTAAATATTTGCTGAAGAATTGAATGCATTTTTAGATGTGCAGTAGGAGAAAAAAATGTAGATAGCGATCTGCCTCTTGCACAATTAAGGAAAGCACTATTCTGCAGTTCTATTCCAACCAAACTAAAAATGCCAACTGGTATTTAACATCGTAAAGGCACATTTTGGATGGGCTTTGTAAGAGGAGTCAGGAAGGAACACTTGAGAATGCAATGTAAAGTTGGATGCTTCCTAAAATTGTTCTTGAATATCAGGATGAGAAGAAATCAGAAACCATTCATGCATGTTTTAAGCAAAAAAGTTTTATGTGTAAAACCAGTCTTTCAGCTATAATAAACCTCAAGCAAAAGTAGAGATGTAACCTGAATTTTAAAAGAAATCCTTTTGATTTTTCAGTTTATGAAAAAGGAAATGAAATAGGCTCAACCATATTATATTCCAAAATGACTGCTAAAATGTGACCTTTTACTCAACCAGTTTTTCAGGAGTTCTAAAATTAAATTCTGATCTTGATGTCCCTAAATATTTCATATTCAAACTCCTCTCATACAAAGGTGAAAAAATATCTTTTTTTTTCCTTAGGAGGGAATGCTAATGTTGAATGAAGGTTTAGACTTCAGTTTGTTCCAGTCATCAAAATGGAGATTTAGAGGTGGAAAAATGATTGCTATAGCAGTAAGAACATAATGAGCAAGGTGATCATTTATTTTGCGAATAGTGTTTACAGACTGGGGTAGAAACCTGCTGGACAAAATGGATCATAAAACATATGCTGTGAGTTCGATCCCCGGTACAAAAAAAAAAAAAAATAATAATAATAACAATACCCTTGTTAGGTTTTACTTCCCAGGGCAAAGAAAGACAATAGAATAGCTAATTTTCTTACGAAACCGTTTTCCTGGGAATATGAAAGTTGGATCCAAATAACTAATCCCTCCTGCACAAGTAATGTCCCCTGACCCATTTGGGGGTCTGTCTGGCACATGCTCTAGGGCTACACGAGTGGCAGAGATTACAGTCCCTTTAGGGAACTTGCTCTTCCCAGAGCAATTGTTGCTTAGCCCATCAGAATTCATATTCATCTGCAAAGCTACACTGAAAAAAAAAAAAAAACACGGTGAATTAACATAGTCGAATCACCCATTCTGTCTCTCTTTTCTGCATTCCTATGACTCCACCTATTTGTCCCTTAAATGAGCCTCTAAAAACTCTGTGTCCTTCACTTGTCCCCTTTGCAAAGTCTTTGGTGGACTTTGGGGTCTTTTAACTGGAAAACAGAATTATATATGAATAGTTTTCCTTATCCAGTCTGAATAATTATCTCTAGTTACAACTAGGGACTAAAGACAAACAACCGAACTACAGACATAAAATAAGAGACACACGGGCAACAAAACCAAAAATTATCAGGTTGTTCTTATCCCTGTCAGCAAAACTGGCTGTTTCTCTCGATTTCTACTTCTGTGATAATACACATTTTCCCAGTGAATTCTGGGAGTATGTCACAAGTTTACTTTCCCTTCAGAGCCTTTACAAAAGCAGAGAAGTGATTCACTAATTCAATATAGAGCTTATCGAGCATCTATTCAGGTCTAGGTGATAACTATAAGAATGAACCCAATGGATAAAAAATCATTGCCTTTGTGAAAAAAATAGTTTTTTGTCTTCTTGCTTCCATATTCTAGGTTTGATCTTTATAAAATGACTCTGCTAATGTTATTAGATTGCTTGAAATCCTTTAATGCCTTTGAATTTTTATCAGAAACAAAATCGTTCATCCCTACCATGTGCTCTAAACACAGTTCTTTGAACACTACATGTACACCACCAGTTCATGATACTCAACATTTCCTTCCTCCCATTCTTCCTTTCATGATCTCCTATAAAGGGTGATTATTGCCAAGTTCAAATATTTCATGAAGTATTTGCACTACAATTAAACATTTTCTATTTATATGGGGCCAATCATCTGTGACTTCCCCAGAAGATTATTCACTGGTTCTCTTATGGAATTTACATCATTCATTTTTTATAATATATCTCTTTATATGCTCATCCTCTTAATATTCTGTGAACTTTTGAAATGCGTCAATTGTTTAGTTGAGTTTAACAATCATTCTCCATTTGGGCCTCCAATGGAGAGCAGAAATGGTTCTCAAAGTGGTAAATGACTGACTGCATTATTACAGTGTTAATACTTGAAGTATTATTTAGGTTGGCTGTGCTGCTCCATGCTTTTCTAGGTATTAAAATTAATATAGTATTAAGATTATTATAGATTTAATTAAGAGAGGAATACATCAAAATAGTGGAATTAAATATCAAGCCTACTTGAAAGATGTGAAGCTGAGCTTCCCTCATGGATTATTCTGGAAATAAAACAAGCTTTTCTATGACACAAAGACAATTACAGGCCTTGCCTAGATACAGGAGATAAAAGAGGTGTTCAGGTATCTGGGATTCAGATTCCACTGCAATGAAATTTGTGAGATGACACTATCCTTGGCAAACCCTAGGAATCATATCATTGGTCTCTGGAAACCAATGAGGCATGTAATTTCATTATCAGTGTTTGCATTACCTTCAAAATTAAGGGACAAGGAATTTTAAATAAAAATCATATTGTCAAAGAAGGCCACTGGAAATTTCAAAATTGACAAGTTAAAATTTATTTTCTCAAGAGTCACCTGGGAGACTCTGAAAGAGACATCCTACGGAGGTTTCCTCAAGTGTCCAGTTTACACTCAGAAAATGAGAACCAATTTACTCACAGAAGCAAGCCTGATTCAGTGATTCCTTCTTTACTGTGTCCTGCTTAGGCATTCAATGACCTGATTTCCTTTCACACTAAATTTCATATCTTTCATTACTGCTGTTGGAGGAAGGCACCCAGAGTCTGCCTGTCCTTTGTGTGGTCTCTTTTGGGTTGGAGGTTCAACAGCTATAGTTGAGGAACCCCCATGTAAAACTGCATTGACATCAAATCTCAGAAAATATATTTAATTTTTTTACCAACATGGTGTTATCTGCACCCTTGAACATTGCAAATATCATAGTTATTGTGAATAATCTTTCCCCAGTACTAATCAGTTCATCTTAATTCATTTTGTAGCTATGTCCTATTAACAGTCCAGCTCTCCCTGTTCTTTCCTTTCCTTTCTCTCCTTCCTTCCTTCCCTTTGTTTCTTCTCTCTCTCTCTCTCTCTCTCTCTCTCTCTCTCTCTCTGTCTCTCTCTCTCTCTCAAAAATAAATATTCCATGTGTCAGTTTTTCCACATTAATCTTTCTGGAAAAATTCATTTACTTTCAAAATATCCATTCATCCTTTTTGCCAATATTTGTCAAGCACTTAATGTATGCTATAGATTGAATGTCCGTGTCTCCTCGAATTTCTTATGACAAAGCCCTGATATAAATGGGATGATATTTTGTGGTAAGGGCTGGAGTAGGAACTGGGTTATGAGGGTGAAGCTCTCATGATGGGATTAGTACCCTTCTACAAAGAGGCGAAAGAGATAAGTTCTCTTTTCATTACATAAAGTTATAGTAAGAAAGCAATCATTTACAAGCCAAGAAAGGGCTTAGTCAAGGGACAAAATCAATGTGAGTTTCAATAGATCAGACAGCCTCCACTCAAAGCCTTCAAGGGGGGCCTTTTAGAGTCATAGGAGAAATGACTTTTGTGTGATAAATCCCTGCCCAGAAAACTCATGGGACAGGGCCACTAGCTTAGTGCATTCAGAAGTGACCTACTTTCCTGCACTAAACTCCACCTCCTAAAGGTTCAAAACAAGAGCTTCAATACTTGAGCTTTTGGGAACATATTTAAGATCCAAACCATGACAGCATCTATCGGGAAACTTGGGAAAGGTCCTAAATCAGAAGCCAAATCAACTGGCACCTTTGTCTGAACTTCCAGCTTCCAGAACTCTGAGAAATAAATGTTTGTTTTTCAAATCAGTCAGTCTATGATATTTTGGCAGCTTTAATTGACCAAGACACATTTCTGCTTAAGCTAAGAGCTATCAAGGATAGAGTAAAATGTAATTCAGAGCCACCTTTCTTCAAGAGAGTAAAATGTAGTTGCAGACAGTGCATATAATCTGGGCAACTCTAGTAACCTGTTATTTTTAGCAAGATCCTAATATAGATCATTTATAATTCATCTGTCATTGGCATTTTCAAAGGCAGCCTGAGAAAAAATTCAACTAAAATTTTCATAACCAGATCGGGCTCTTTGTTAATAAAGTATCTTAATTTTAACTAATGCTGAATGTGTTGAATACGAAAGTGTCTTTCCGTATGGTGTTTTTAAAAATAGTTCCATCCATGCTGAAAACAGAACCTTATTTATAGAGAGCTTTGATACGGCATTGTTGTACTCGGAGATCTTCAGCAGGGTCCTAACAACCTGCAATGGCATCTCAAGGGGCTCAGATCATTTTGGAGGTGTCCCCGTCGAGTGGCTGATGATCAGCTTGCTGCTTCAGGGCCCTGTTGCCTCTCTGATTACCTTTCTGCCCTGAAACTGGATCTTATGCTAGGGTTTCTCATTTAACTACTAGCTACTTAGGCCTTATGAATTGAGTTGTCCTTCTTTAGTCAGATAATTGAAGTGGTAGATCTCACTCTTTGCTCTGCTTCATTCAAACATCACCTCTACACTGTCAATTGCATGAGACTATCTTTTCTGTCAAAAATTGGAAGTATAATCTAACTTTCAGTTACTTAGACCTCCTTTCTGGCTCATTTTGCAGTCCACTTTCACTGGTGGCTTTGGTGACCTTAGGATTAATTATCATCCAAAAGTGATGAAGGGGTAGTTCCATATCCAGAGAGCCAAAGTTGTCAAGCTTGGACAGATGACATTTACACCCTGCTTGTTATTACTTTTGCTAATGTCAGAATATAACATGAAGTTTAAAAGCATGAAATTTATATTTAGAAAGTTCAGGGTTCAAATGCTACTCTGAACTTCAACCTTAATTCTTCTTCTTTAAAGGACAGATGATAATTATACGTTTTAGTTAAAATGACACGGGAATATGAAGTGTTTGACGGATGTAGCACATAGCTAGTGCTCTATCGATATTGTCAATAATAAGAAGACACACAGGCTTAAAAACATACAAGGCAACACCATCTATATATATCTATGACACTTAAAATAATGTCATATCATGTTTTCCTTTCACCTCTACCTTTAAAAATAAGAGCGGGCAAAATTTTTCTAGAAAAATCCACACAATAAATATTTAAAATGTTGTAGAACATGTGATCTCTATTGCACCTACTCTGTCCTGTTGTGTCGTGAAAGCAGCCATAAGAATTGCAAACAACAGGCAAAGTAATATTCTAATAAAACTTTATTTATAAAAGTAGCTATCAGGCTAGATTTGGACAGGAAGCACTGGTTCGCTGATGTCATTCTAAACCACTGAATTATTTCCACAAAGTTATCTAACTGTGTATTGCCATATAATATCATTCTGTCAATCTAGCAAAATGACCAGTTTCTGCTGATGATTTGTGATATTTGAGAGAAAATGGTTCTGAGGAACCCAGAGAAGTGCAGTCCTCAAGATAATGTTACTTTGGTTTACAGTGGGTGTAAATTAAGCCAATGGCAATGGAAACATAGCCAGCACATTGCTATGCATTATTTGTTTCCTTCTATGTTCTCGTCCGTAACTTAGCATAGTACTTTGTGTCAGAGTTAATGCAAATATTTGTTCAATGAATAAGTAAAGTTATTAAACTTTTTTGCTTAGGACTATAAGAGTGAAAGATTATCTAGAAGAGGTAGTGGAATTTTTCAAATACAGGATAGCCAATCTGGAATAGTTTCAGTAACTCAGAAATACTGTTTAGTCTACTATTTTGTGGTTATAACTAAAAACTATGAAATACCCCTCAGTTACACTTGCTTATGAAAGGAAATGTCATTCTCTTTTACTGCTCATTATCTAAATCTTTCAGTGATTACCTTTTAGAAACTCTCTTTTTCTGTTAACTTTCTCTGAGGGTTAACTTTCACAGATAATCAATTACCCTCAATGTATGTTCTCTGTTCTGTCACTTTTGTCAAAATATTTACCAATGTTATCTCACCCGAAATGAATATATATATATATATGTATAATTTTTTCTATATATATATGTATAATTTTTTCAAAATTATATTTATGGGTATTCTCTGAGCTTACATTTCCCATTTTAATTACATGCATATTCCTTCTCTTAAATGTCTTTCAAGCGAGCTGGATATTAGCCATTAAAAAAGGAATATTGGTAGTTTCAATTATAGAGAAAGCTTATCTGTTCTAAGGGTCACTAAAGTTTTCAGCTCTCTTCTGAAAATAAAAGACATATGTAGTGTAAATGATTCAGTTGAATTACTGGCTTTCAAATGACTATTAAATTGAGTGTAGGAGGGAGGCAATATTCCTTAGGACTATTTCCTTTAGTGAGTAGTATAATACATCAGCTCTTTATCGTATAAAGGGGCAATTGACTTAGTGACAAATAGACACACGAGAGGAAAGCTATTCTGAAGTCAGTCATATAAATCTCATTAACAACAACGAGAAGATGAAATACTTCCTGTATAGATATTTACTAAAAGGGATCAGATATCCTGGATATTCAGATCAGTCAATATTCTTCCATTAAATCCATCTCTGTATGCAGAATGGAATCAATATTGAAACACAGATGTAAATGTAGAAATCTTTTAGTGCCTCTTCGGAGTGAAAAGAGTAATCTGGTGACAATTTCTTACATCGTCTTTATATAATAATGGAAATAATGTAACAGAAGGGATGAGAGACGCTCTGATTTCCACAATAGAATCTGAAGAACTTTCTTACCCATATCCCACCCTTCATTCCCTGTTTTCCTGTTTGGTTAGAGGGCTAAAATGTGTTAGTGGAAGAAACAGAGAGTTGCAAAGTTAGAACTACTTCCTAACATTCAGGTCCTTTCAAGTCCAATTTTAGAGGACACAATAAATCTACCAGTAGATTTTTTAAGTTTACTTAAGCCTCCTGATTTTGTAAACACTTTCATGTTGATTATTTCATTTTGTCATCAAATCAATCCAGTTGGATAAGTGTAAGTTTCCACATTTAGATAAAAGAAGACTAAACCCTGAAGAGATTAAACACCTTGCTCAATAGCACAGAGCAGGATAAAAGAGCTTTGGAGAAAAACAATTATTTTGACTCTCTGTCCAGTACTTTTCCCATATCCTCTAACTCACCCCACATACTTGTAACGGCTAACAATGTACAACCAGCTGGGTAACCAGATGCCCTCTGTCTAATATCAGCATTACATAGATTATGTTGGTTTACAATATAGTTCCCCACGGCTAAATTTTAAATTTGAAGTTCATTCTTGATGAAAGATACATGTGCGTGTATGTGGTGTCATGAACACGTGAGCACAAACACACACACACACACACACACACACACATTCACACTTCTTTTAATTAATGGATAGAGTGCTATGCTTTGGTATGTTTTAAACACATGCCAGTCACCACACGTAGGGAAAAATGTGATGATACACTGATTACAAATGACGTATGATTGCTTTGTTTCAGAAAAAAAATAGATGAAAAGCCCATGCCTTTATTTTATAATAAAATATACTTTTAGGTTTTGTATGTTTCCATTTCAGTGTGCTGAATAGTTTTTTTAGCTGGCTAACACCAAAGGAATACATTTTATGCCTTTAAAAAAGTTTCATTATCATTTCCAGAAAAAAAAAAAAAACCCAAAAAGTCCACGGCTCTCTGGTGCTCACATGATGGCATAATTTAAAACAAATGAAATCAAATACAATTTTACTTTGGCATGAAAAATGGACAGTGTGTCTGAAGCTCTAATACACAGAGGGACTGAGTTCTGTGAGAGATTATAATGTGCTTCTTAGAATTCACAAAAGAGGAGCAAAAAAGCCATTTAGAGATTGATCAAAGAAAATTATCTAAAGAAAATAGAATTGAAATATTGAACAAGGAGAATGGAGCAAAACTAGGGAAAAGGCTCTTTGTAAATATTCTAACAAGATCAGAGTACTTTTGTTTTTCTGCAAACCAATTAGGCTGTGTTTACTTAAAATAAGAATATTTTCAGCACACCCTGCCATAATACGCACAAGCATTTATGTCCGTAATCACAACATCTGGATTGGAATCATCTGATGTGACTTAGAGGGAGATATTTAACTGAGGAAGCAGCTTCCCCTATTATCATTATTACTGAGATATTACAAGTATTCATGGAATCACCGTCTTCTTAATTGAGTCCTGAGTAAACCATTGAGTGGAGTGTGAACACAGTGTATTCAACGGCATACAGGGAAACTGGGCTTCTTAATTTAATACTTTCACTTAATTCATCTAAACTTTTATTTCTCTCCTGACATGATAACAATACATGTGACATGTGGTTGTAGAACATGAAAGATAATTTCCTTAAAGCAATTACACACTACCCTCGTGTGAAATACATACTCAGGAGAGGGCAATTTCTCATACAATTGGGTTTGAGTTTTCTCTGTTGCTCTACTTTTCCCAACAACCTTTCCCCCCACCTCATTTGTCTTCATTTCTTTTTCTTGTCTTCTCCATCCTTCAGCAGCTACTGTCACCTTGAATAGGACCATCCAGCTTGGATCCGTTGCATGGAATCTGATCAATAGTTCCAAACTCACTTGTTAAATTTTTTAACAGGAGCTGGCTATTCAGTCATTGGAAGAGACAACTGGTTGTGTTGGTCACTTTCTTCTCTAGCATCGCAATGCTATATTTACTCTTTTATTAAGTTAGTATTTTTAATTATAAAGTAACTCACACAGACTTATTATCCTCCCTTCCTTACTAATTGTTTATCTTTGACAGTCACCTATCATTAATATAAAAAGAATCATTACAGCTCTGTTAAATGTCCGATGTTGTTTATTTCTGGATAGAAGTAAACTGCCTTTCCAAGCTCATAAAACAAGTTTCTCCTGATGGGATGGTTCATTCACTTCTCTTGGACAGTAAGCCATTATTACCCCTTTGTTCTATATGTCAAAAAGATCAGTTTTTTGTTTCTAACTGAGCTACTTCCAATTGTCTCAGGAAGCTCATTACCTAATTTTCGTCTTCTGTGTTTTTAACAAGCTTATTTTAACTGCACCTTGGATTTTCTTTAAATGCTTACGTTGTGACTCTATGGCTTATATTGTGACTCTGTGGGTCATATTTAAATAGACAGATCTGTATTTTAAGGGAATATAATGAAATACAGTATTGCTTATTCCATTTTTGGAATTTAGGTTATGATTAGATTCACAGAATTAAAGAACTTAGCAGTACAAAGTAGCTAATGATGATTTTATTCCATCATTTTAAAGGTGAGAATATAGTAAAATATTTGATACATAAAGCTACCATTCTTTATTCTTTCTGTTGGCCTGCAACTTTGAAAGCAGAGAAATATCCAAGACGATTGGGAATTTCAGTGGTCTCAAGTCTTATGTCCTCCTCAATCAAAGACAAACTCTTGGCTAAGGTCAGCAGTGAGTAGCTCCAGGTCTGTTATTCTAATACGGTGTTTCAAATTTATTTATACAGTTTATGTATTTTACCTCAAAAGCACAGAGAGAGTGCTTATTAGAGTTTCGACTGCAGTATGATTTGAAAGCATCAAAGAAGGCACTGGACTTGTGGAACAGAGAATGATCAACATTCCACACAATGAGTTCCCACTAAGGGTATAAGAGGACAGGCTGCGGATGCCTCTGAAGATCAATACTATTAAATCACACATTTTCCCATTGTTTGACTTCCAAATCCCAGACAGAGACCTTATTGATTTTATTTGGCAATTTCCTCCCCACCCCACTGTTTGTTTCTTGTGCTTTATCTACCCATTGGATTATGATCAAACAGTGACTTTCATCTTAATTTGGAAGAGCGATTCAACCCAGAGCTGCTTTCGTGGTTGTCACTCAAAGGAGGCCACCAGGCCGCCTGGGCAAATGTATCAGATCCTAGCTCCTTTTCCAAGAATAAAAAAATCCTGTCTCTCTCTAAAATGTCTATGTAAATTGGCTCAGAGCAGTGTCCTTCCTAGAGAGAAGTCCAGAGACACATGTTTCCTGTCAATAGAAAAACACAGTCAAGGATATATCCCTTCAGAATTCCATAATAAAAAAAAAATATTCTGGATACAGATGTGGAGAGCATTGTGTGAAACAAATGCTCATAACAATCTGAGAATATGAAGTTTCAAATGTGGATAATTTGGTGGAAATTTAATAGCCATCTAGTTCACATGAATTGGCAAAATAAATCATAATATTAATCCATTCAAAAATGCATTGATGAATAAATGGAGAAACAGGTTTTCTGTAGGAATTACACGATACATTGGAGTACTAACTATGAAATCAAATAGTGGCCTTCCATTGTGTCATACAGAGAAGAAAATAAACTGAAAAATGAGACAGGAGGCTTCTAGTTCTGTACTAGGTGTCAATAAACTTATTTATAAAGAGCTGGAAAGCAAATATTTTCCAAAGTGAAGGTTTTAAGTTCTTTGATGCACTACTGAACTCTGCTGCTACAGTCCACACATAGACAATTCGGAAACACATGGGCGGAGGTATGCACAAGTGAGATTTCGTTTACACAACACACAGTGGAAGTGTTTATCCCACAGGTTGTAGTTTGTTGATCTCAAAGATCTACTAGCTCAGTGGCACAGTGCCTGGCAGGCAAGCGTGAGGTCCTGAGTTCAATTCCCAGTACAAAAAAAAAAAAAAAAATCTACAAGAAATATGCCCGTCTGGTTTTCCTAGATAGGTGGGTCTTCTATGGACACTGGATACAAGCTTATCATCTGTTCAGTTTTTACATAGCACTATCGTTTCTTCTAAATCCTGAGTCATATGGGTGCACACACCTCTGACCCCACAAATTGGAGGCAACATTGCAGTCAGCCTAGGCTTCGCAACAAGCTCCAGGCCCATGCACTGCATAAAAAGACACTGCCTGATTTGCAGAGAAAATCAGTGATTAAAAGGCTTAGTCTGTGATTGTGTCTCAAATTAAAAAAAATAATAGCAAAGAAATACATAAACAAATATAGTACTGTCTTATTTGTTTGCATCAGCATATCTTTTGTTTACGTAATAACGATGCCAAAGAAGGCAAAAATAGCATAGAATACATAGAATCAGTCATTAGTGCACCCCTTGATTTCCTGAGTGACAGAGTTAACCGGGGCAGCATTTCTGGTAGGAGATTGCGCAGTCATTGTTATCACCGTGGATAGTAATTGAGAGTTCCCTACCGAAAAGTGTTACAATCCCATCCTACAACAGCTCTTCGGAAAAATCTTGTAGAAAACCTTGGCCATTTTGAAAAGAATGACATTCTGTTTTAGTTAACTATGAGCTGGATATTCACATTCTAGGCATTAATACTTTTGAGTAGCCAGTCATTTAGACTCTATATCCTCTTCTTAGCCATGCTTAATAGGTTGGGCTTTAGAATCTTTCAGAACTGAGTGTGAATTCAGAGTTAGAAAGATATTAATTGTAATCCTTGGAAAAAATACTAAATGCTGAGTCTGTTTTTTTTTCTCAAATGCAAATAATATCACCTATAAAATAGGTGATTTTGAAGTTCAGTTATGAAAACAAAGCAAGTGCTCACCAAAGGATACTATTTCAATCATTATTTTACCAGTGTTGGCGAAAAGAGAAGACCTCAAATTATTATATAACGGATGATGTACATAGTATGTGTGGAAGCACAGTGAGGTCAGGATAGAAATGGATTTAGCTTTAATGGATCTCACACTTTAGCAAAACTAAAAGGTAGTGTGAACACTTGCGTCCTCAAAAGTATCCCACTAGTAGTAAGTGGGTGTGATACATCTCAGGATCTTTGGTTCATGTCTAATGTTTGTTCCAGAGTGATTTCAACCAACCTCAGTAGTAATTATAGATCTAGATGCTGCCCTTTCTATAATTAGTTACAGGGAGTCACTGGTACAAAGACTTCTGTTTTGGATTGTTGACCAATTACCTTTTCTGATGTTCTAGGGTCTATTTATCTTTCTTCGTTTTCTGAGAATGGGGTGTTACTGTTTTCCCAGTATCACCTTTCATGAGCAAATTTTAAATTCATAAATACATAAATGAGAGATATAAAAGAAAGAATAATTCTAAAATAATGAAATTGAAAATCAGCACACAAGAAATGTGATGTTGAAAGACAATCTGAATTGCATCTTAATCTAGGCATGCTTGCTGTTTAGTCTAGACATCATGATTAAAGATGATTATGTCAGGGCCTTAACAAGCTCAACATGTGTCCTTCAATTTAGTGGGGTTTGTAGAAATCATTTTCTATTCAACCCCCTTCCATCTGATTACCCCTCCATCTGTAGGAAGAAATCCCACAGAGGACAGACTTGCAAACTGAAGTCAAATAAAGTTTGAGATACAATTCTATTACCAAACGACATAGGTCAGAATTTTAATGCCACCACAACGTTTTTAGATTTTGCCTGAGATTTAGGCATAGAGCCAGGGCATCTCAAAGGCAGAGTAGGAGAACTTCAGCACAAATTTATGGTGCCAATAAATTCATCAAACATTCTTCTTTGAGTTATAAGCTCAAATCAAATTTGATTATGTATTTTTCATATTCAGGATAAGAGAGCGCACATGTTGCAAGCACAAATCAGATTCAACAGGGACGCGAGCAGAAGCATTTTTTTCCCCCTTAACTATCTGGAAACTACATACGACAACGTTCTTCCTTCTTCCTGATTCACTCTGTGGTTCCAGCATATGCTCGGCAACATTTCAGAGCAGGGATGGGAGCAGTTGGCAATTCACGATGGCTGCAGAGCAGAACACCTGGGGAGAGAAAGGCTGACTTTTCCCAAGACTGCACCTCCTGTCACAGACCGCAGGAAAGCAAAGGATGGGAACTCCTTTGAGGCATAAACTGCCAGGTGACAGTCCCAGTCAGCAACAGCAGACACCTGGGGTGATGAATTGGGCATAAAGCACAGGCAGCTTCAAGGCAGAGCGATGGAACAGAGCTAAGAGACCAAGCACGTCATCAAAAAGAGGAGACTAGAAGCTTTCCTGAAAGAGCTGCGACTGAGAAAAGGAGTCTTGTGTTCCTCAGATGTGACAGGCAATGCTGCAGGAACAGAGCTGAGGAAAGAGAGCTTTGCAAGGCCTGCGGTAAAGTCCAGAGGTGTCGGACCCCTTGTACATTCTGTGCTGGCCACGCACAAACCTCAGTCCTGGGCTTTGGAAGAAAGCATGAAAGGGAAGGGGAGATCACTTTTACAGTTGCCACCGTGTGCTACTGTTCTATGATCGGTTGAGTTGAAATGTTCACTACTACTGTTGCTTAATGTCCTTTCCACATAAACTTTTCTTATGAAGGAAAAACAAAACACCCTCCCCTAAATTGAGATGGGAGAAGATTACCTGTATATCCATTACTGTCGAGGCTGGGTGTAGGTGTACTGGGCTTGCCACACGAGTCTCATTCTCTTAGGAAAGGATCCCTTCCTTGAACCTTATACAGCTGACCAGGAAACACCCTCTTTCTATTCTTCTCCTCACCACAAACTTTCCCAGTAACCCTTCCCCACTTAGTGACCACCACACTATCCACATTTGCTACTTAACACAACCACTCTAGCTCAGCTCCTTGTTTCCCTGAACTGACATTTATTAAAGTAAAAAGTGATCACCGTATCACCAAACATGAGAGATATTCTTCTATATGAGTCTTATTCTATCTCTCCCTAGATTACTTTTTAATTATCAAAAGCCCTTTCTCCCTGATTCTCAATCTCCTAAATTTTTACCAGTCACACTAGAACCTCTTGCTGTTTCTTCATCTCTTGTCTCCCCAATCTTCAAGTACTGATTGTGGGCTTTGTTTTCCTTTCCTCCTTAGGACTTGCACTGTTGAATACAAGTCATATTTCTCATCTCAAGTTTCTCCTTGAAATCAGGCATATTTTGTATAGTTATTCATTAATATTTCCACTTGGATGTCTACTATGTCTCACTGTGAAACATTCTACAACAGAAAATTTGATTTTTCTGCAAAATCTATTTCTAGTCTCATCTCAGTTAATGGCATACCCATTCTGCATTTTGAGAAGGCCAGAAAAATAAGAGGAATTTTCCCATTTTTTGATTTCCAAACAGAGTCTTTTGGTTTTACCTGTATAAAATAACGGGGTTCACCCAGTCCTCATTATCTCCACTGCCATCACCCTTGCTAAATCAGCATCACAATTACAACAGTCATTTCCAACTGGTCTGCCCACATATTTTACAGTCTCTCCCTGTGTTCGTTCTTACACAGCACCAAAGACACTTTCCAAAATTTAAATTCAAATTATGTCACTCTTACACTCAAACCTCTTGCTTCGAGGCAAAAAATCTTAACTGCTATCCTGCTATCCTTAACTGCTATCATTAATCTGACCAGGTACAGATAATCTTGTTCAACCTCACCTTAGGTCATTCTTTTCTCTTTCTCTGTTTGGCTCTGGACCACTGGCTTCAATCTTGGAACATGCCAACTTCTTCTTTCTTTCAAACATTTATAAATGCTGTTATATTTGTGTGTATGGGACTGCTTTATCCACAACTTTCTGTTCTTGATCTGCAATGCTTGATTCAAAAGGTAATTCCTCAAGCAGGCCTTGTTCATAATTTCTGGTTAATGTATATATATTTTTTCTTTTTCAATGTTTCTTTTAAAATGAGATTGTGGACTCTGAAAGTAGTAACTGTAATTTTTTCTCTTGTCAACATATATATTTAGCAGGCTGTCTAACATAGTAAGAGTTCAGTATGTGGTTTGGGAAGAAATACATGTAAAATCAATCAATCAATCAATCAATTTAGCAACTGTTTAATAATTTCATTTTTTCTTTAACTTAAGTAATTTAGTTTTTGCAAAGCTTGCAAAATACATTGAAAAGATTTGTGCTACGAATGTTTTTGTACTATGGAGAAATAACAGCCTTTCTATTTTTTTTTTTTTTTTTTTTTTTTTTTTTTTTTTTTTGCGGCACCGGGGATTGAACTCACAACCTTGCGCCTGCCAGAGCAGGCGCTTAAGGCACTGAGCCAAACTCCCAGCCCTAGTTTTTCAAGGCAGGGTCGCACTATGTAGCTCAGGCCGGCCTTGTGCTCGCGTTGTAGCCCAAGCCAGCCTCGAACTCACAATGCTCCGCCTACCTCAGCCTCCCGAGTGCTGGGATTAAAGGCATGCACCACCACGCCTGGCATCTATTTCTTAATAGACAAGAGATACTCAAGAAAAAGTTGCACCAGCAATGGGCCTGATTGATCACTGCAGGCAGCTCAGATTGGGTTTAATAAAAATAGTCAAGAAGGGTCTAGGAAGAACCGGTTCTCTCATTTATTGCCTGCTCATCAGTTTTTATAAAGCCATTTTTCCTTTTTGCTTATGTCTATATCTTGAAACAATGTCATCAAAGATTTTATTTGGAAAGTTAACATTCCCATTGATTATTATGTTTTAGTAATTAGATCTGTAGGTTAACTATATACTGATGGTTTGTACATTAACTACATTATATTGCTTGTCTCACCTGCCCCACCCCCAAATCAGTGAAAGGCTCCTAAAACAAATCAACCCTCTCCACAATTAAAGTGGAGGATTCAAAAGTCATTTTAAATCTCAGATGTACCAGTTAAGATCCACAATTTTCCTTCTTGTGTCACAAAAAGGAAAAATTAAACATGCTTCCCTGGAATACTCAGTTATAATCAACTTTGCAGAGAATCTTCCTCTGAGACATCTTTCCTTCTCTTAGGCCGATTCTTTTGTCCTGTAATTGAATTGAATTCATTGCTCAGCCCATTCCTCGCAGACAGCTTCTCATTTGAGAGCCCTGAAGATGTATGACTCTCATACATCGTCAGAGTGACAGTGCCAGCATGGGAGAACTACATCTTCAGAGCTTCGGTGTTGTCCAGAAACAATATGTCTGCTACTGGATCGCATTAGAAAGTAATGCTAAAGGAAACATTAAACTACGAGGAAAATGAAAGAAAAATGATCACTCTTTGAAAGATTTATTTTAATGAATTTCATAATCCTGTATATTTTGAAGACGTTTTCAAGATATTAGTATGGCTTGCCATTAATTTGTAATTTGGTGCAAAATATTCTTTAGATATTTCTGAGACTTACAATGAAATTTAACCTTAGTTGGGCAAAAAGAATAAAAATTTTGGTTTTATTAAATCTTAAACTCTCCAGCAAAGTTTGAATACCAAGTTTATGTGCCATAAATGTTGCAGTTTAACCTTTTTGTCAGTTTGGTAGAATTAGTCTCTCAGCATTTCCTGAGACATTGTCATTGTGCTGGAAGACATTTCATGAATCCTGATCCTTTTGACAAAATTGTCTTTGTAACATTTTTCACAGAGGGTGAAAGTGCTGTCTTCTCACAGAAAATATCCTCCACAAACTATCTGGAAACTTTAACAGCTGGAAATAGGGCTGCCTAGTGAACTAAGATTAGACAATCCATACACTATGATAATGATAATAAACAGAAACAACACCATTATTCATTGTCTTCCTTATACAGTATCCTTTATGTCCTTTTATCCTGGCTGTGTTTGGGTTAGTAATTATTTAGAATTCTCAGAAAGACTTGGATCTTTTCTTCTGATGCTAACCCCTTAGGAATCTATAGCTGAGTGAAAGGTTCTTTTTGCTATTGTTCTTTATTTTTACAGATTTCCCTCCCTAAAACACATAATGGAACTAGAGAAAATAGTTTCTTAAAAAAAAAAATGACCCTTCTGCCAATACATTGTGTTTCTTTGTCCTTCTCTCTTTACCCACAGTTTATTGCAATCTGAATAAATAATTCACACTCTTATTTTGGGAAGTCATTGTGGTCATTGCTCATTAAATATCCCCTTCTCTACTTTCTGTGCAGAAAGTAACAAAACAAAACAAAATACTAAACACCTTTTCACC
>RJWM01016651.1:0-44907 GCA_004363535.1 Dasyprocta punctata
TCTTTCTTTCTTTCTTGTTTCTGTTTTGGAATTCTTTGAAAATACATTCTTTGTTTTCACATGGTTCAACCAAATGTCAGCAGTTCCCTGAGTAACCTTTCAGAGATATTTATGCAAATATAAGCAAATCCACACATATATTCTCTCCCAGCTTTACATAGATGGAAAACTTGCTTTACACAGTTATGCACTCTACATTTTTTCACCTAATATATATAGGAGCTTATCAGAATATATATATATATATATATATATATATATATATATATATATATATGCATCATTCCTTTTGGTGGCTGCATTAAATTGTAAAATAGAAATTTAGTTTATTTAACAAGACTATTTAAGTTATTTTCAATCATTAACCTTTACAAACATAACTTTAATGAAAAACTTGTGGGTAAGTATAGTTTTAGGATGTGTGCAAGTGTGTGTGTTTGAAGTTCTGAAGATAAGTCTCTCGAAGAGGAATTGTTTGGTCAAAGGTTTTAGCATTCATAAGTTTGATAGTTATTGAAAAATTGCCTTTCACAGATAGCCTGTTTTTTGTTTTTGTTTTCTAAAGAGATGATAAAATTAGAGCTTCAAGAAGGTAAATGACTGAAGTTATACAAATGTTAAATAAAAATTGGGATTAGAACTAAGATTTTTATGGGCTCAAAGAAACTAAAGGGTACAAAACCAAATCGTACAGATTGTTGAACTCTAATAAATTTTACAACTTCACATATTTAATGTTAATCACTAGATTCAACTTTGAGAAAGCCACAGTTCCTACCCTTGAAGGAACATGTAGTCTAGAAGGAGACAGAGACAAATAATGAAACCATTTTGGTTTAGACTGGTGGGATAAGGATGAGATACAAGGAGGTACACTGAGAATATGAGAACTGTTCCTGATCAGTTTGGGCTTCCTAGAAGATGAGACACATAAAATAACACTGAATAACTTAAAATGCCCTTTGTAAAATTAATTATGACTTACTTCTTATTCAACCCTCACTATTTCCCATCCCAAATGTTTTATCAAAGTTATTCAGAGTAACAAAATGAACTGCCCTGCAAAAGCGTGGATTAGTTGGAATAACATTAATAAAGGCTACAGGATACTGAGTTCCCACTGTGTGCCAGGCACTGTGCTTTCTGGCTTAGACATTGGCTATCAATGTGACTTTTGGCAGGTAACATCTCCTATATTTGCATTAGTTCCTACTAATAAAATTTTTTTAAAAGGCTGATCACATAATCCCTAGCTTCCCACCAATTCTCACACACTATGGCTCTCTCTTTTCCTGAGATTGCAGAAGCCTTTGCTGCTGCTGCTGGTGGTGGAATGATGAACAAGGATGTATCCAGGAGAAAAACAATAGGGAAACGTAACAGAAAGACTACATAATTCTCAAGTTGGTAAGTCAGCCTCAGGAAATTTCATTTTGAGAGACATTGCATATGTCATACAAATAGTAGTACAGATGACACCTTACTGTTGCATATTTTACTAAAGTGACTTCGTATGTTTTGTGAGTTATTTTACAAGTTACTCTTAACAATAATGTGAAAGAAGAAGTTAGGGAGGTACTAATCTTTCCTGGAATTAGGGAAACTGAGGCACATCTAAGGTAGGTTACTCAACCTAAGCCCCATGGTGAAGCAGAGGTGCAATCTGGCTAGAGCCAGAATTTCTGCCCTGACACATGACACTAACTTTGCAATTCCACACGGAAGGCAAAATTTTTGGTGAGAGAAATCCAAAGTCCCTATGACCTCCTAATCCTTGCACCTTGGATGGCCTTGGTGATACTGCTACACCGTTATCACTATCCTTCCTGTAGTACAATAACCCTCTCCCTGGGTGCTGGAGCCAGGCTTTTATTTACACAGAATGAGTCATAAGTGGTTTTGGTGACTTAGCTCTAATTGATCTGGCCTTCGACTCAGCAATGGTGGGACTTCTCTTGGCTCCCATGAACAGGCTGGGCATCCTTAACTACTTGCCTCAGCTTGATTACTTACTGAAGCGGGGGATCTCTCATGCTCTTCAGGCTCCTTCTTTTCTGGAGACTCAAGCCCTGCTTGAAGACAGGTTCCAGAACATGCACCCTGAACCTTTGTACTTTGCCTATTTCTAGATACCCTTCGCTATGCTCTGTGTAACAACTAGACACTGTTCACTGAACTCCCTGATACTGACCACCAGTCAGGGTGTCTGTCTAGTTTCCATGACATGTTTACAAAATCATTTGCCTGATAGGCTGCAATATTCCATTGCTTCTGAATTTGCCGCAAGCTGCTAACCCACCATGAAGGATGTCCTCATTCCAGGTCCTGTTAGGGTGATCTGGTGATCTGGTTGCATGCAGCTTTTAAACTCTATTTGCTACCTCTTCCCTCACTAAAAATCTGAAACCAAGGAGCTGGATAACCTCAAGCAACTTCCTGGGGTCTTACTGGTCCGTCTATGAAAGTGCCCCTTAGGTTTCCATGAAAGTATGCATAACAGCACAGCCATTTGGGATCCCTTAAAGGAAGGCACTGTTTGAAAACAAACATGATTACTATTTCCATCACCTTTATAATCCTTTAATCACACATTTGCAGCAGGAAGCCTGGCCAGGGTGAGTCCATTTATATAAACAGCAGGAAAAAGGAGGCTCTGTACTATATGCCAACCATGCTTAGTGAAAATGTAGGAATTGCTACCTTTCATGAGTAGAAAAATGAATAATTGAATTTACTTCCAAATAGCTCACATTGAAACTGTTGGGACCTGTGCTCAGATTTTAAAGATTTTGACAAATCTAATCACCCCCTCAGGGCCAGTGGGAATGCTGGCCTGAACTCCTGGCTGTGTCAGTGGGTTGGAAGTTATGGAAGGGCAGGATCTCTGGGCAACAAACTACCCAAGAACAAAGATTCTCCCGTATCTCCTGTGACTGGATTATAGAAGTACTGATCTAGAGGCCTATCTTCCTATCAGGAATGGGACAAGGACTCTCCAAAATCATTGTTTAGAATGAGTCTTTAATAGATACAGGGTTGGTTTTTCTTTTGAGATGATGGGTAGATTGGAGCAATCATGGACTGGGTCTCTAGAAAGGGAAAGGCAATGTTTTCCAACACCTCTCCATATGAAATGAGGTTTTAACCAGTGGCCCAGGTGGCAGAGGCAACAGGGAGATATTGGTTACAGTTTAGTGGTACAGGTCACTCTAAGAAACTTATCTGAGCCTGAAAAACCTATCCCGACTGTGTTAATTTTAGATAATTCTCAAGTAGAGGCCAGTCTTTCCTTCCAGAGGATTGGTCTATGTGTTGGTTAGGGTGGAGTTTCAACCTCCTTGGCTTTGGGATTTGCCTTGGGGATTGGCAAAGCACACTTCTAGGTATGTCTGGGTGGCTCATGGAGGCATGACCTTGGAGTCTAAGTCTGGTCCCTCATGTCTAGGCTCTTCTCTGCTCTGCTTCCTTACTCCCATGAACTAATCAGCTTTGCCCTGCCATATCCTTCCACTCTTATTTCTCTGCCTTGGAGCTGCCAGTCAATTATGGACTGAAATCATAAGTAAATTAAACCTCTCCTCTTTAAATTGTGGGTATTGGGTATTGTGTCTCAACATGAGAAACCTGACTAATAACAAAAAATTGGTACCTGAAATGTTGGGTCATTGCTGTGACCATACCTGAGTATGGAACTGGTTAATGGGAAGACTTTGGAGATGCAGGCTAGAAAAACCAGAGAATGCTATAAACAGAGGCTGTTGGGTGATTCTAGTCAAAACTCAGAAAACCAGAATGCTCACAGAAATGTAGAGAGGTTTCAGGTGGGAACAAGGACTACATTGACAGTGTTACACTCTGGCGGAGAATTTGTATAAGATTGATAGTGAGGGCTATAAATTAATTTGGCAGAAGACATTTCAAGACAGCCTGACATTCAGGCTGTGGCTTGGGTACTGCTGGCTGCTTTCAGTCAGATTTGTAGTGAGAATCACAGGAAAAGGCAAAGCAGATAAATCTGAAAACCCAGAATGAACCATATGTGAAGTTGGTGGTAAGAAACAAAGGAGAGATTGGTGCCATTAAAAAGGAACCAAGCACTTTGTATAGTGACAAAAAGAAAGATGGATGAGAGAATGTCAAAAATAAGCCAGATCTTACCCATTGTAGGCTTAAGGTGCTACAGTGTCAACTTTTCATTTGAGAAGAGAGCCTTGAGCTCCATTCTTGAGAAGGACTGCCTAAGGAATTTGTTCCCTAGAATTGATTTCATTCTGCTCAGCTGTTTAGGTACTCAAAATATGCTGCTGCCATGTTCCAAAGAGGCCTGGTTAGCATTCACACTAGCAGCAAAATTTAAGGTCATTCATGTGATACTGGTTTTAGTGCCATGCAGAATGAATGAGTCATGGGATCAGGTAGGCTTCCACCTGAATTTCAGAGGAGGGCCTGGGAGGTCAAGCAAAGATCCCCTGAAAGGGCAGTGTGTGAAGCTATGAGAATGAAGCCAAAGGTGCAGTGGAGACCTTAGGAAGTTGGAGAGCCCAGAAATGTAGAATGTCTGCTAAGGAAAGTTATAGGTTGTAAGTAGAACCAGTCCAAGAGAGAGGACAGGTGGGCAGCAACCAGAAAGACCATAGGGTGGAGCTTCCCAAACTCTTTGGAATTCACATTTCACCACCATGTGTTTGGATGCCAGATGTGAAGCTATAGAACTTAATGTTTGCCTTACTGGGTTTTGATCTTGCTTTGGTAGGATTCTTTTTCCTATATTTCTCTTTTTTGGAATGGAAATGTTTACTTTCTGCCATTGTGCCTTATGATTATGTAACTTGTTTATTATTTTTACAGCGGTTCATAGCTAAAGGTTTGCCTCGAGTTTCAGAAGAGATTTGCCCTTGGACTTTTAAAAAATTCTGGAACTCTTGAGGCTTTGGAGGAAGGGATTATTGCATTTCTTGTTGTACAGGGGATAGTTTTATTATGTTAAGTGGAATTATGATTTTGCTAGTGTCTTTATTTGGAGATTAAGTGTGGTTTAAGGAGATGCATTTGATTGTAAAGTTGACAATGGATGGATTATGACTGTTAATACTGATGTGTTAGCGTCATTGGATTAAGAAATGCCTAGCAGATTAGCAAAGCACTTTCCTGGGTATGTCTGCATGTGCTATAGCCTTGGGTACTATTTCTGGTACTTTACCCATTTCTCCCTGGCACTGTCCCTCTGCTCTGCTTCCCAGCCTCCATGGTCTGAGTAGCTTTGCCCTTCCCTGTCCTTCCCATATGATGCATTGGAACCAGCTAATGATAGACTGAAAACATGAGCCAATTACATCTTTCCTTCTTTAAACTGTGGGTGTCCAGCAACATGAAAGCTGACTAATACAGTCTACTTTTGCATAAAAATCAGTTTCCTGGCTTAAATGGAGTACCATTTGCCATTTGCTTAACTTACAGGTCTGCAGTTCAACTACAGTCAGCTGATCTTGGCTAGCCTCTATATCACATACTTCTCGTCATCCCTCTGGGTCAGTGGAAATAGCAAAAGCACCTGACAGCGGAAATATGTAATGTCTCTTAAAATCTAGGCTTAAAACTCTCATGGTGTCACAGGGTCAAAAGCAAAGAAATTTAGAGTGGAGAAAGATACTCCTTTATGGAAAGAACTGCAAAGTTACAGTCAAAAAGTATAAATGAAAAAGGGTGAAGAATTTGGACTAATGATGCAGCCTAAAATCCTAAGAAAGATGTCAGAATCATGCTGCTTCCCATGGAGCTCTTTAGGGGGTGGGTGAGATGGTTGGGGACCTTCTGAGGGAAAACCAGCCAGACAGAGTAACTCAGCCTCCTGATTCCTTCTCCATCTTTCCTGCAATGGTTGGCAAATGTCACTTAGAGAAGGGAAATGCAGAGTTTGCACCAAGTCAAATGATTACTTTAGTCTTGTTAGTGGCTCAGTTCTCACGAGTCACAGTTTTCATGTCTAAAAATTTTCTGGGAGAATAAAGCAACCAAAAGTATAAACAGCAAGGAGTGAAAAAATGGAAGCCACTACAATGTCAGGTCATGTGACCCAAATTACTGGGCATAGGAAACTTATCCAAAGAGATGAGAAATGCTGTACCCAGCCTCAGTTGGAGGCCAGCACATGCAACTGAGATCTTGTAAATGATCTAAAAAGAGATTTCACAGAATTTCGGGAAAAGAGCTTGATCTTTCCAGGACCTTGGAATCTTCAAGCAGGCAGGTCCCAAACATAAGTCACTGAGTTCCCATCCACGCAAAGTGAACAGGCTGTAGGGATAGCAGCTCTCATGGCTTTCCAAAATAATCTGTGCATGAAACTTTTCCTTTCTAGACCTGCTGCCCTCCCTGTCACCCAAATTAAATAAGTCCTTGTTGTTTTGCTCCCTGCCATAAAGCATATTATTTCACAATGTCTCATTTACGAGAGGTTACCAAAAGAAAGCTAAATTGGGATTTTGTTCAGCTGCTGATGACTCGCTGCTATTACCCTAACTCATTTTCAGTGGCATTTCAACACTTTGGTAATGAATTAGCTCTACCATTTCTGGCACAAAGAAAAGAGGGTTTAAATTAATTTTCAGCAAAGATTGCTATTGGTCCAGGCAACTTCCCTCCTACTGTGTTAACATCAATGTCTTGTCTTGTTAAATGCCAATAAACAAGTGTAACACTCTAACAAGTCACAAATTGGCTTATTGACACCACTGTCAGCTGTTCTCTGCTTCCCAAATCTCCTGCTTTATAGGTATATGTAGTTATACAAAATGGGGGCTCCAATGGAACATGAGAATGAGATGCTGGTGTTAGCATCTGAGTTCCCTGGCTGCTCATTTTTGCTCTGCCTGATTTACATTTAATATCAGATGTCTGAATTTGATCTGTTCACCTTCCACCCCTGGGGTTCACTTAGTGTCCTTTGTTCATGGTTTTTCCACTCCTCTCCATCCTCTCTGACTTTTTTCAAGGAACAACTCTATTGGCTATTACACTGGGCAGTTCTCCCCATGTTGAAAATCAGATCATGAAGGACAAAAATGCTGGTAACCATTTAACCTGCTCACTTTGTATGCTGCAGGGACTCGAGGACACAGGACAGCAGGTCCCAGGAATGCAGGACACAGAATGATACCCTGCTATAGACAGTATGCCTGCCAAACCACAGCATGGCTGAATGGCTCTTTTTATTAGAAGACAAAGCAAGAATGATTGACCTTAAACCACTGTAAGAGAATCCTCCTTGAGTGATCAGGAAAAGTTGATTGAGAATGAAGATACTTATAGATGTGGCTAATGTCTGGTATGTGTCACATGGGCAGAGCCACCAGGGTTCTGCCCAGCTCCTCCTTGAGATCCCAGGAACAGAACAGACAGCAACCTGGTCCCCTGGGATAGGTTCTGTGGTTCTCAGAAGCAGAGCAATGGGTGAGATGACTCATCCTTTTGATGCAAGGGTTTCATAATTTGGCTGGTGTTCAAAATCACCCATTATTTTTCAAGCTCACATTGTTATGAATTTATTTAGAAAATCTCTCCTCTGTAATCTTCCATGGTCATAGCAGTGTTATCAGTGATCAATAGAATCAACAACAGGAAAGGGATATGGAAACAACATTGCAGGATGTTGATCTCTGGAAAGACAGCTTAGCAGGCCCTGTCTAAGGCTGCCCTTTACACAACATGACTGGAGAAGGTGCTCCACATTCTTCCAGATCTTCCCAGGGGTGCTAAGCCCAAAGGAGACAGAAAATTGCATTGAATGTATGTGAACGTGTGAGTGCATGCCTGATGTGCATGTGTGTGTGTGTGTGTGTGTGTGTGTGTGTGTGGCATTAAATGTAGAGGAGGCTAGCGTGGAGGGAGAAACACCTAGTAAAGTATACAGCAGTTTGGCCCATTCAAGGTAGCTTTGATGGTGGCTTCCTTTGGCATTTTGCTTTGTGGGTTTCTCCACAGTTAGGATGGTTCCAGGGAGCCTTCACTTCTCCCATTCACCTGTAGTCCATAGATGATTTTCTCTAGTCTTCTCTTTCTAAAGTCTTTTGACACACTGATATAACCTTCCTTGAGCTCTTATCTCTCATCTTCAGTGTGTTCCTGCTAGAGTTCTCAAACTCAATGTCCTAAGACTAGCTCCTGCTCTCTCCCCATGAATCATCTTCTCCTACAGCCTTTCCCACCTCTGTAAGTGGTGACACCATTTTGCCAAAATACTCAAGCAAAAAAAAAAAAAAAAAACATTGATGTTGCTTTGCTTCTTCTTTCTTAATTCACATCCAATCTATTAATGGATCTTATTGGCTCTTCCTTCAAAATATACCCAGAATTCAACCCTTCTTATTATCTCAGTTCCTGCTATCCTGGTCTAGCTCAGCTAGACCAATATCTTCCCTGATCTTCCTTTGTCCACCATTGCACCAATCCCTATACTATGTTGTCCACAGCAAGCCACAGTGCTCCTTCAAAATCCATGTCAGATCATTTCACTCCCTTGCTTAAAATCTTCATTCAGGGGAATGCCCAAGTCTTTAAATGGCCTACAGTATCACCCAAAACCTGGCCCCATAGCTTGCATGGCCTCGTAGCCTCATTCTCTCCCTCTTGCTCCCTTTGTTCTGACTTGTTTACCTCCTTGCTTTTCCTCAAGTAGGCTAGGAACTCTCCTGCCTCAGTCTCCTTGCAATTGCTCTGCCCTGTTCAGGGAATGTGTTTTCCCCATAGATATGGCAAGGCTCACCCTCTCAGTTCTTTCAGGAGTTTCACTTAGGCCTTTCCTGACCATCTCATATAATATTGGTCTCTTCAACCCCAGAATAGACCCTGCCTATACCCCTTTCCTGCTTTTGATCTATGCCATATTTATCACCATCATATTTTATGTATACACTTGTCTGTTTTCTCTGCTACAATATCAATTCCATTAGGGCAGATTTGGGAGAGAGGTTGAGGGCTGTGCTTATTCACTGCTGTGTCCCAGCATATAATAGGCTCATAATAGCAATGACTGAATGAACAAATGAATCAGTGAAGTTATTCCTCTAAATCCCAGCTGATACCTTGAACCTCAGGAAAACACAATGGCATGGTGGAAGGAAAGTCAAGAAAGAATTTATTCTCTCCCCTCACAGCTCTCTGCACCCAGAATATTCTTCTCTTCATCTAACTCCAACCCATCCTTTGAGGGGTCAATTTAAATATCACTTCTCCAGCCTGAAATACTAAATTAGGTTCCTCTGTTAAATGCTTCTGTGGTTGCTGGTATTTCCTTTTGCAGCACTTCACATGCTAAGAGTTTTATAATAAATCATTCACGGCTGTTGTTTAATGTCTGTTTTCCCCTATTAGACTGTGAATGTCACCAGGCAGGGACTGCCTTCGTGTTTGTTTGCAGCTGGGTCCTCCATACATAGCACATGCTCAACACATGTGTGTGCTCCATTTGGAACAATGGACAGTTGAGAGAACATGGAATATGAACATTCAAGTAAAGCTTCACAACACAGAAAGGGCTTTCCATGGTGCCTCATGGTAGGCCCCGCCAAGAGTTATTGAGCATAGAGGTGAGAGATGGTTGGTATGACAAAGAAGGTCAAGGCTGGGCTCCCTCTGAGTTGTGAGAGGTAGCCAGGATAAGGGTGCAACCCCAATCCTCTGAGTGGTCCTCTTGTCAGGATATGGGCTCAGTTTATAAGTCTAGCTCTCAAGAACCCCTCTGTTTACCAATAAGATTGACCTATATATAGGTAAGGAGTCACTCGTTTATGCCCTTGACCTTGAGGTACTGAGGTATCCTCTCAGTAAAAAATCCACATAATTCCAGGGCAGAAGAGATCATTTAACCCCGTTCTCTTCTTTTACAGAAAAAAGAACTGAGGTTCAGAGAGCTGAAACAACTTGTCTGAGAGTCACATAAATAATTAATGATAGGAGCTAAAAATCCAGAAACCCTGATTTTACTGTGTGATCTTTGGGCTATGCTACAGTCATGCTTTTATTCTTCTGAAGTTAAAATTTAAAAGCTTAATAATATTGTTAAGATACGAAAGGGGTGGGTCTTTAAAAAGTAAACTTTTACAATTTTGCCTATTTTGTCTTACATTTAAATGTTCTCCAAAAGTCTGACAGTCAGAGGTGGGGCCTGGTTGGAAAGGGCATGTTACTGGGGTCCAGATTTGGAAGGGTATATTCTCATCTCTGGTTCCCTTACCACTCCCCACCCCACTTCCTAGCCGTGTTGGTGTGAGCAGTTTTCCTCACCATACATTTTCATCAAGTGTTGGAATTGGCAGAAGTTGGATGGCACCCAATGAAACTGTGAACCAAATAAACCCTCCTTTTAAATTGAGGGTGTTGGGGTTTTTTATCTCAACAAAGGAAAACTAATACATCATCTTAGTATAGCTTATTACCTTTGTTAACCCTTAAGTATGAACTTTAATCTTGCATGTTTCTTTCCCTTGGGCTTTAGTAAAAGATTCTTTCTGCTCACCTCAACTCCTTCTCTCTCAGTTTTGCAATTTCAGACCAAGACTGCCATTTCCACGCAATTTTCTGACCACTTAAGGCTCTTTTCAGGTGTGCATAAATTTTTTTTTGGTGTCTTCTGGTTTCTCCTCTTTATCTGTCTCCTCCTGTTGCCCTGTTCTGCCAAGAACTGTGGTGTTCCTCTCTCCAAAGTTTCCCATTGCTTCATCAATATTGCCATTGCAGATATACTGTGTTTTGCTTGAAATGTGCCGGTAATTTGAATACAACCAGTATGTTTTCTCAATGACACTTACTTAATAGCTACATCTGAAACTTGGTTTAGATCCCAACAAAATGACCAATATATAATATTGAGGCAGGTACAAAGAAGTAGGAAAAATGTCGATGTTGTCTGTTAGATGTTAATGGCTGAGGAGACACACAAATGACAGTTGATTGCAGTCAGTGATGGTGATACTGCTTCTTACACTTCCCAGCTGCCTCCGTGTGCCCCGCCACCCCACCTCCTGCCTGAATTACTGCAGCAGTCTCCTCACTGCTCTCCTTGTCCCACACTTGCCCCCTACCTCACAGTCTGTTCACAACCCAGCAGGCAATGTAATCTATTAATCATGAAAATCTGGGCCTGTCCCTCAGTCCTGAGCCCTGCACTGTCTCTCTGGACTCAGAGCAGAAGCTGTTCTTTACACTGGCTTGAAGACTTTGCCTCTGCTCTTTGTTAATTCTAGATTTATGATTCTCTTACTCATTACAGTCTGTATCCATTAATTTAACCAAGAATGAAAAACATTTTAAAAGCAGAAATTGCCTGTATACAGAATATTTACAGACTTTTTATTTGTCACTATTCTCTAAACAATATAGTGCAACTAATAATATAGAATTTATATTCTGCTAGGTATTAGAGGTAATCTAGTGGTGAGGTGAGGTACAAAAGTGATACCAGACATGGTGATACATGTCTATGATCCCAAGTAATAGGGAGGCTGAGGCAGGAGGATAGCTGTGAGATGGAGGCCAGCCTAGGCTACATAGTGAGTTCAAGACCAGTCTGAACTACATATTGAGATCTTATCTCAAAAAAAGGTAAATAGAAATAAGTAAATAAAGTACACAGGAGGATATGCATAAGTTACATGCAGTTTCTACACCATTTTATATAAAGACACGAACACCCATGGATTTGGTTTCCTGGGAGATCCTGGAACCAACTTCCTGCCAAAGAATGTCTGTACTCTTGTCTTTACCTGTTCTGCTCCTTCTGTATCAGCTCCTTTGTTATTTGCTGTGGATGGAATGTTTATGTGCTCCCTACAATTCGCATATTGAACTTAATTATTAAGGAGATGGTGTTTCAAGTTGAGTGTTTGGGGAGATGATTGGATAATGAGGGCAGAGAACTCATTACTACAATTAGTGCCCTTATACTGTAGGCCACAGAGAGATCTTTTGCCCTTCTGCCATGTGAGGACACCACAAAAAGATGGTTGCCTATGAATCAGGAAGAGGGCCCTCACCAGATATCAGATCTGAAAAGCCCTTGATCTTGGACTTGCCAGCCTTCAGAATTGTGAGAAATAAATTTCTGTTGTTTATGAGCCACCTAGTCTATGGTGTTCTGTTACAGCAACAGAATGGATTAAGGCATGAATCCTAAAATACACCGGATAGCCAGCTATATGGCCTTTCTACATGCTGTTGCATTTGATAAATTCCCTACCCACCTTAAGGGCATTGTTTAAATCACTCCTCCATGGGGATAAATACCATAGATACTCTATTTCATATGTCACCTGTCCTCCAAACTCCATTCCCCTTACACTGCTCTACTTTTTTTTCATTGCCTTTGCCAAGTTCCAACTCTATAAAGTCTACATATTGCTAATGTTTATTGTTCATTCTTCTCTGCTGCTTGGGCTTGGATGGGGTGAATAAACAGAATAAGAAAGGATTATTGGTGGTTTGAGAGAAAATGAGGTCCCAAATATAACATTCACGCTACAGAAAAATAGTGGTACAAAGGGCAGAGGATTGACAAGATACAACTGATTATTTCTATGATGCTCAGAGATAAAAAAAAATCTGAGCTTATGCTAGGACATTGCTTCAAAATGAATCTGTTATTAGAGTCACCCAAGCCTCTCAAATAAGTGCCCTCTCAGTCCCATGGGGCTGTCATTCAGGTCATAGCTCTCTCTTCCACCTGCTTGCCTGGGACCTCAGCTCTCTGCCTCCCATCGTGGACTCCATACTCCCCAGTATGGCTGGAGACTCTCAAAACCATTGACTTTTTCTTAGTGGAATAAGATGTGGAGAGCTGTCACATGCAATAAATGTAAAAATGTGGGTGCTGCTGTCCCCACAAACTGTATAATCCAGAAGGGTAACCCCCTGGCCACTGTGGCAATTGGGCACTTGAATGGGGCTAATCCATACTGAGACTTGCCATGCTCACTGGTTTCCAAAGAAAATCTTAGTACAGAGAATTAAAGTATCTTGGCATTATCTTTTTTTTTTTATTGATTACGTGTTGGCAGGAATATTTTGGTGACTAAGTTAAATTCATTATACTTTTTTGTGTTTTACTTTTTCCAATGTGGCTACTGGCAAATTTCCATCTGTGGCTTGCACTTGTGGTTGGGATTATATTTCTATTGGAAAGCACTGCCATTAACACTGCCATTTCTCCTGGACTCCGATGGGCCAACACATACCCATATGGAGGTGCTATAGCATCTCCATACTGCCATATGTCATTGCCACTTCTTCTGGGAAGAGTGTCTCTTGTCCCAGTAAGTCCTGCATTGTCTACCAGACATGACCCCCAGTCAGGTGCTGTTACCAACCCCCTCAAATCCTCAAGGTCTCAAAGTAGCCCAGGGCCCGTGGCAAAAGCCCTTTCATGTTCTTATGAAATGTGTCCCCTGGCATATAAAGTTGTTTGTGTTCTAGTATCTTAGAGTGATTGGAACCATCTGTTTTACTTTATTGCCCCTCTCTGCAGGAAAGCATGGAAGTGGGCCAGTGTCAAATTTCTGCTTCCTTTTGTTTTCTATTTATCATTTACTTTTTGCTTTGACATTTGCCTTTAATTCAACTTTATTAAGGTATAATTCGCACATAATAGATGCATTCATTTTAAGTATGTAACTCAATGAGTTTTGATAAATGACAAATCTAATCAACATATAGAACACTTTTATCACTCCAAAGAGTCCTCTTGTGCTAGGGCAGATTTGAGAGTCACCTTAAAACTATGTTCAGAAAATACCTCATAATTTTACCAGGTGCACCTGTCAGGCCTGTTTGTCCCTCCTGCAAGATAATTCTCAGCCAAGAGACTCTCGTTCAAGGCAGAAACCTCTATTGTTTCCCAGACTATCCAAAGTCTGTCCCAGCACAAGTCCCTGCAACACAAAGGCTGAAGAGTTTTGTTTTGTTTGTTTTTTGTGTGTTTGTTTAGTGAAATAGGAAGTGACTTCTACACACTAATCAACCTAAGGAAGCTTGAAGGAGGACAGAAGGTGTGTGTGTGGGGTGTGTGTGTGGGGTGTGTGTGTGTGTTCATATTTAAGCAGCAATTGATAACTGCAAGAGCGATTATTGGTAAGTTTTAGAGAGAGCAGTAGCATGTTAGGGCCCTTCATGATTTGGCCCCTGTAGGCATCTTTAATGCTCCTTACTATACTCTGGCCACACTGAATTTATTCCAGTTCTTCAACCACATCAAGATCCTTGTTTGACAAGGTATTTGCACAAATCACTTTCCTTGGCTCAAAAGTTATTTGTCCTCTATCCATATACCTGACTTCTTGTCACCTTCGAAACCTCAGTTTAAGTGGCATCACCTCAGAAGAGGACTCCTTGGGCTACTCAAGCTAACATGAGTCTCTTGTGCTGTTCATTTCCTTTATAAAATTTAGCCCAGTTTATTATACCTTAATTTGCTTGTTTGCATGTTGTTTGCACACTTGACCATGAACTTTATGAACGTAGAAGCCATTCTGTATTATTTTGCATTATGTATTCACAATTCATCCTACTTCTGTATTGCATGGGTTCAGTGGGAGGGGAATATTATTCCCTGCCTCAGTGCCTTTCAGCTTGGCCCTCGGACTTGCTTTACTGACTAGTCTGTGTCAGTGGAAGTAAATGATTTAAACACTGGTGCAGTTTGACTTGATTTCTTGGAGCTAATTCTCTCTGCCACAAGAAGTGCCTCCCTAGATAGCTGTTTCTTCTTCCTGGGTCTGCAGTAAAAACCTGGGAAGTAGAACTGAGTTCAGTCTTGAACCCTGAGAAGCACCACCCTGGCCAACCTGTAGCTCTGTCAGCAATAAAAACAAACATTTGTTATTGACTGTTAATTTTGGAGTAGTTTCTTACATAACATTGTTACAGCAAGAGCTTTCTACTTACATGGGCCTACTACATAGAAATCTCTCTAAATAGTTGTTGAATGAGTGAAGAAAAAAATTTTCATTCAAGAAAGTCCAAAACTAGAGAAGGTAGAAAGTGTATCATGGGACTTTGGAAGCTCATACCAAAGACAAAAGGAAGTGAAGGGCTAAGGCATAGAAGGAAGAAGAATTCAAAGATTTTTCAAGACAAATTTCAAAGAAGAGTTCTTTGGCCTAGGAGAGGACATTGAATTTGGAGCCCCAAATCACACTAAAAATGTTCTAAATAAAAATTCTAGACAGAGAAAATATTCTGGGAAAGTAGAATATTGACTAGTGGTGAGTCGGGTACCAAGATTCAAATACACAATTTTGAAAAACACAGAACTGTAAGACAGAATCAGAGAAGCAGAGCTGTCAGATTAGTCCAACAGAGAAGGGCGAATTGCCTGCAGACCACTGTTTAGGGGTAGAGTATGGACAATTTTGCTTTTTGTTGTCGTTGTTGTTCCTACTGCCCTTTATGCTCTGTGTTGAGTCTAATGATGCTGGATGAGGGAAAAGAGGCAGTGGCATACGTGGGATGACATGTCAGTTCACATGAAGATCAGGACTGAGGAAGATCACCTTGTTTCTCTCAATGCAATGATTCCATGGAAAGAGGGGGGTATGCTTTGAGGACTGCAGCAGGAGTCTCCTGAGGGTTGAATCTTAAATCATTTCTTTGAAACAGGGTGAATACTGAGGTCCCTCCAAAGATCCAGTACCTTGACTCAAGCCTAAATGTGGTCAGATGTTTAGGAAAGCAAGTCTCCTGCCCAGACCAATCCTATCTGGCTGTCCCCCACCTTATTCTCACCCCCAAAGCATGCAGGTATTCCATCAGTGCAACTCAGAGGCATCTGTCTCCTACTAGAAGTTGAGTATACCATCTGTGGTCTGTGTAGCCCCAAGCAGAGCTGCTGGAGAGGATGAAGATGGCAGCATTTCTTCTACAAGGGGTGGCTATGCCACCAGTGGTGATATTGCTATTCTCCTTAGCACCTTGCTGGTCTGTTTGGCTTCTCAGTGGACAAATTTGACCACCAGCATCATGTCAGTTGTTCCCAAGAAGTGCTGTGTCTAGCAAAAGTGAAAAATATAAATATTTTGTCTCTTTCTTGAGCTCTCTATCAGAGCCTGGGGTCTTCAGGGGTCTGTCAGCGACTTACAGTTAAATTCCTCCCATTCCCAGCCTCCCCTGCAAATTCCCCCTTCCCCCATCCTATTCTTCTCCTCAAAGGCCTGGAAGAGAAAATGCCAATGGGGAGTCTGAACAGGGTGCAACATTTATTTTAGTAGGTCCTTCTTACCTTACTTTAGAGATAATTCTGTTTTCCATGAGAGTGTTCAGTGTGAGAGGCCACATTAAACCAGAGTCCACAACCTGGGCTAAGAACTGCACTAGGGCAGTCTGGAATGGGCCAAAGTCTAGAATCAGATTTGCTTTCTGAAATAGGAATGAACTTAAAGGAACAAAGTCAGATACTAGATGTCCTACCAAATTGGCTGAATTTCAATGTCTTTGGTAAGGTAGAGCCCCCTTAGGGAAGGGGTCCTCTGTGCCTCAGCCCTCATAGTGTCTACACAACTCATCCCAGATGGAGCTCCAGGCTGGAACAGAACCTCCAGGAGACAGAGTTCAAGCTTCACAACCAGGGTGAGTGGGCAATGGGACATCTGTCCACAGAACCAAAAGTAAATTTCAGGCTTTGGCATCTGCTCCATACCTGTTCTGCATTCCTCATGGTCCACTGAGGACATCAGAGCCCAGGATCAAAGTGACACCGGTCAGGGCACAGACTGGTCTGCAAGGGAGCCTGCTTATTTCCATGGTAGTATTAGGAACTGAGGAAGAAGATAGAGAGGGGGAGGGCTAGAAAGCCATGGACAGTAGTGGCCTGAGATTTTGAAAGTTCTACCTAGTGGCTTGATTTCTGGTAGTTTGCCTGGGTAGTCATTTACTCATTGCCACACTTTGCCAAGGAGATAATAAACATCACCACCCTAGGCAAGTGACTCTCTCTCTTTCCCCTCCACCTCTCTCTGTCTTTTTCTGTCTCTCTCTCTCTCTTTCTTTCTTTCTTTCTGTGTGTGTGTGTGTGTGTGAAAACTTCTGTGTTTCTTGCCATAGACAGGAGGATATGCTCTTTGTTCAATGCAGTCTCACTAAATCTTGAATATACAGTACATTGAATTCTTGGTGGAGCTTCAGCTTTGGACACTCAAGAAACTGAAACAGAGCAGGAGGTGGAAAAACACCACAGCTTAACACATTTTGAAGGACAGTGAAGAAAGACCTTGGCCCCAAATCAGATTGTTCTTGATCTAAAATTAAAAGCAACTTAAGCCTTAGCATTTGAGAAGAACGGCAGATAATGGTTGTGAAGGTAGGGAGAGTGATTGCTTTTCTTTTCACCTCATGGCTGGAAGCAGACATTTCCAAGATTTCTTTAGACAGGATTATTTACTGTCTTTTAAAAAAAAACTTTGCACTTTGCATGAAGATTTGCAAATGCCAGGCATACAGCATACCGGGTGCCCCGCCAAACCTCTTGTGGTTAGCCTTGAAATGAGATCATTTCCCAGTAAGAAGGAGGTCAGGTTGCAAAGAGGAAAATTTGTTTGGCTGCATCAATATGTAGGCTGCAGTAAAATCATAGAAAAAAATTTTTGTTGCTTTGCCATAGCGACAATCCCTGGACACAAATCTGAACTCCCAAAACATCTGCCGTTTTCTGCAAGTCCTTCCTATATACTCCCTTCTTGCTAGCCAATCCTTTGAATGACACATATGATTGTAATTCCATTCTGTAATGCAAGTAGATCCTAAGAAACTTGGTAAACTTTCCTAAACCATCCAGTGTGAAATCATGAGTCTTCTTTTGCCAACCCAATGACCAGATGAGGAGCCTTGTCTACCCCTTATCCCCCATTTGATTCAGTAAGGAGTTAGTGGGAACCAAGTGCAGAAATCAAAGCCCATGTGGCTAATTCTGTGACCTAAATGCTTTTGGATCCTTGTGGGAGGCAAAGGGATATGAAATAATTACAGAACAGTCAAAGCAGTTCCTGAAAATGAATGGGAATATAACTGAGCCAGTATGCTACTAGAGTGCGAGGTAACTGAGATAGGAAAAGGGCTTCATGGAGTAGGGTTGTTCAAGAAACTCAATAAAGAGGTAAAACTCAGGATAGGATGATTTCTGTGTTAAAAAGATTTCTGTTACTATAAAAACTACCTAAAATAATCAATTTAAGAAGAGAGGTTTATTTTGATTCACTGTTTTTTGGAGGTTTCAGTCCATGGCTGGTTGTCTTCATTACTTTTGGGACTATGGTGAGATAGTGCATCATGGTAGAAGCACATGATAGTGCAAAGTTGCTCATGACAGCCAAGAGGCAAAGAGAAGACAAGGAAGGGCCAGGGTCCTACTATCCCCTTTGAGGGCATGCCACCAGTGATTGGAAGACCTCTTACTAGGCTCCAGCTCTTAAAATATCTGTTACTTCCCAATAGTATCAAACTTGGAATGAAGACTTTAAGACATGGGCCTTTGGGGAACACTTAAAATCAAACTATAGCAGTTTTCTTTCCTATTTCTCCATCTACACAATTTGCAAGTGGCTTATGAAATGATGCCTGATTCAAAGTTCGGGCTTCTTCAAGTATACTGGAAAGCTGTACTAATGCACATAAAACATGTCTGAGTTATTAGTTTTCTATAAAGGCCACATAACTAAGCATTGGACTGCACTAAATAAAGGGGCTTTGTTAGACATCTGATAGCCTTGGGATTAAGTGTTAGCTCTGTTACTTCAGCTCTGAGTAGCACATTCAAATTCTCTGAGCCTCAGCTTCTCAACTACAAAATGGAGATAACAGTGTAGAAATCACTTATTATCTAGAGCTGTTGTGAGAATTAAACAAAGTATTTTATGTGCATGAGCATAGGATCTCACACATAGTAATAACTTGATAACTACTTAGCTATTATTTTTCTTTCCAGAATTCCAAAACCTTAACCCTTTTAGAAATAGAGTGTGTAAGTATCCAATATAGAAGTGGTAATAAACAAATAAGGTATTATGAGCTTAAAGACTACTTTCACCTGTTGATAATTACCCCAGGCCATTTGGCTTTCCTATTCATGTGTATCTTGGCTAGAGATCAATTTATGGCTCTTTCCCTATAGGGGCTGGAGGGACACAAATGATCCCTCCCAATCTTTTACCCCTATTTGTCGATAGTGGAAAGGACACTGAAATAAACCACAAGGTATATTCTTCTGCCTTTGGGTTTGTTTGTTTATTTGTTTGGAAGTAAGAAAGAAGAGATAAGCTTGCAGCACATTTCAGATCCATAAAAGACAAATTAATTATCCCCAAGTAGAAGCTGACCTTTAGCTGGCCCCAGCTCCCGTGCCTGAGCCACAGCTGCACCTGCTTTGAAGATGACAGTATCCACTTACTAAATACTAATAATTAGTCACCAAAGTGGGATAAAGAATGCAGAGCAAAGTGAACCTGCAATTACTGTACTCATGCACATCCCCTGCACCCTTGGAGGGCCAATTACCCCGGCACATTACCATAATTGGACTGACATGTAACAGCATCTTCCATTCTTTGAAAGTGTCACTATCTCCATTTCCTGCCCCTCACACCCCCAAGCTTAGGGACTATTCTGCACTGTGCCTTGTGGCTAGGGCTGGCTGCAGATGTCAAAGCTGTGTATCTTCTGAGGAATGCCAGATGACGCAGGTGCAGGGCAAGTGTGTGCACAGAAGAGTCTGAGATGAAGATCACTGTTCCCTCACCCTTCCCTGTCCAGTTTCTCCCACCCTAAACTTCACCTCTACCTCTTATGGATAAATAACAAAATTTGCAGATCGTTCCACTGACCAATGATAAAATGCCCCCGTTCTCCATCTGAAATTCTAACTTCTTTTGGGAGCCACTCAGTGTGGGCCTGACCCTAGGAAAATTGGTGAATGCCTGACCCCAGGAGTTCAGGCTGCCCAATGTCAGAAACAAGCAAAGACACTATTCATCTAGCTTCTGCCCTGACATGGGGAGTGGGTTGCCTTTGGCTCATAAGAGGTAGCAGGAGAGCTTGGGCTGGGGCGTGTTGGAAGCATTGTACTCGGCCACTAGCCCTGCCCCAAGGAACTCAATGCTGGTGGCAGCCAAGGCTCCTTCCAGCAGCCTCCACCCTGGACGCTGCTGCCTCAACACCATTTTATGAGGTGATCAGTGTCATATTGATCAAGAAAAGGCTGCTGAGTATGAGCACAAACTTTGCTCTGGCAAGGAAGCAGATTCCTGCTGCTGACCTTTCCAAAGCAAAAATCAGTTTTAAAATTTTTTTGGCCTTCTTCCCCATCCTTTCCATCTGATTTTTTTTCCCTTTGAGCAGCAAGAACCTTTTAGTTACTAGTCACTGCAACCTTCAAAGGGAAGAAGACTTGGTTTTGTCTGTGTCCATTCCCTGGGGACCCAAGCTGCTGGGAATAAGTCCTTGGATTTTCTCCTGCCCAGCCTCAGTTCAGAGAGCTGTAGCAAGAAAGTACTGGGTATGGTAACACTGACTCAGCATAGGAGCTGGTCTGTTTGAGATGCAAAGATGGAAAGCAGAGACATGATGTCTATCATGCTGCTTGGGGTGTCTGTGTTGCAGAATTCCAGGGGCACCGATCCCATTAGATTCAGGATGCTTGGTGCCTCATGGGATGTCTTGGGAGACAAGAAAATGATGTCCCTAGAGTTGGGCAAGGTTATGACTCTGATTCACCCGCCTCCCCAACACACATGCGCACAAATATCGTGTGCCTCTGCCTTCTCCCAGAGCTGCCCTGGACCTCTCAGGCCCCAGGCTTTCTGCTGTTGATGCTGCTCATGCATGAAATTGTCCACAGGGACAACTTCTGCTCTAATAAGCACCACAGTATACCCTCTCCCAGCCCATCAGAAGCACACACATGAAAGTAGTACTTGGTTACCTCTGCCATTGTGATACTACTCCCAGTGGACACCATTCTAGGATTATGCTAACAAGGATTACTAGTGGGTGAATCCAGTATTCCATTAAAGAAAAGGGAAATGGAAAGTAAAAAGGATTAAGATGTGATATGTATACATGTACTATTGCCCCATGATGAATGTATTCATTATATATTACTAACATATACTAATAAAAATAAATTTATAAAGGCAAATAGAGGATTTGATCTTGACTCAGAAGATTCGTTCTCATTATCTTCATTAGTCACTTACATTCAGAGATGCAAACCCAGAGCTACATCAACCTACCACAAGACAAATGCAGTCATCAACATAGAAAGTTATGCGATACCTGTGGGCATGTACCCATTCCCAGAAACAGTCTGCCTCTGTACAGAGATACACTGATGGGCACAAATGAACCCATCAGTACCCACAAAGAAGTATTCACAAAGTACACATGTCACATAAACACACATTTGAAAATAAACCCAATATGTACACTTAAAAAGAAGCCATCCATATGTACAATATTCATGGGCTATAAATGCGACCCACAATGTGGCAGAAAGTCTGTCCCATCATTTTAGCATGATAGCCTCTGTGTTGAGCTCTGTGGTAGGCATTCCTTCCTGGGTGGCCAGACATTCACTGCTGGAAATATGCAGGGCCAGTTGAATGCTTTTACAGGGTGATTTACAGGGCTTTGCCTGATTCCCCACAGGGGCCCGTGCTCCTATCTGCTCATCGCATTCCCTTGAAGAAGTTAAGAGTTTCAGTGTCTTCTACAAATGGCTATACACAGCTGTGGGCTCCACAGGCTGAAAGATTCCAGGCAGTATTTTCTCTTGCTTAGAATGTGTGTTCTGGGCTTCTTAGAGAGGAGGCAGATCTAGTGCTCTGATTTTGCTCCCTGATAAGGAAGGTAGTATTCAGACCTTGGCTGCAGAAGGTAGTTCTTTATAGCCAAAATAGAAACTTGCTTGGCACTGAGGCATCTGATGTTGGAAGAGAAGAGACAGCCCGTATGTCTCAAAGTGGGATCTCTCTTCACAGAGCTTAATTGATTGACTCAAACTTACCCTCAAATCAGCTTTAGCAGCAAGAGACTAGGTCTTCTTTACATGGATGCCTAAAAACTCTGAGAAAACTGTACAGATGTGACTAAACCAGGATGAAGATGAGACCAGTGTCATCTTGGTCATGGGACAAGAAGGGAGAAAAGAGTAGAGTTAGGAAAAAGACAGAGGTTCCACAGATGTTATTTTTAAAATATCTATTCACATTTGTGCTTAGATACCAATTGTTCAGTCTGAAGTAAAGTTAGGTTCCAAAATGGGGCAAGACCTTATCCCCTCTTTGGGGGAGCTGTGGTGCAGAGAGGACAGAAAAGTAGTGGGGAGACTTCCAGAGAGCAGGCAGATCAGGTAGAGACTCAGGAATCCACTTCAAGGCAGAGAACATGTTGTATCTCCTCTGTCCAGCAGCCTCCACCTCACTGAATGGCTGCTTTAGGGAGACAAATGATTCCCATTAATTCCACCAGGTAATGAGCCAGTTGGAGCTATCATTAATTAAACTAATTAAAAGACACAGGTCTTGGAGGTTGGCACGCACTTCTGTGCCACCTAAAACCTTTCATTTCAGTGTATCTCTGTGTGGGGTGACTACTTAGACAGGACACAGGCCCCTGAGATTCTGCAGAAAGAAACCACAGATCCACCAGCGAACTTGAAGCATTCGTCTTCTGGCTCACTCATTCATTTATTCATCCAGTTAGCTGGCAACCAGAACCTACTGTACTAGGTGCTGGGGACAGAGAGAGAGAGATAAGACCTATCATTTCTCATTAAATCACCAGACACAACTGGACTCAACTAGCACAATGCATTTCACAAACCTCCTTTAATTTTCACAACACTGAGAAGAAAGTGCTATCATCTTCCCTGTTTTACAGATAAGAAAACTGAGGCGAGCATTTGATTGGCTGGAGACCAATGCTAGGACTAGAACACATTCTTTTGACTCTGGTTTTCTACTTGACAGGCCAGGAAAGCAGAAGCAGCTCTCTGTAACCAAGCCAGACTGGTGGTTTAAGGAATACCACCTACTCTGAGGGGAAACATGTGAGTCAAGGGTGTAAATGAGAGGTTGAATTACTAAGAAGGCACAAGGGTATTTCATGATGAAGGGATGACAGGAACATAGAATATTCTACAATCAGCCTCATCTGGCAGGCAGTGTTGCAGGGTATTCAGAAAATGCATTTGCAAAGCAGATTGGAGTTAAGTCTAAAACATCCTAAACTTCCAAAGGCAAAAAGTAATTCTGGGATATTTCTCAGAGACTGAATGGAAAATCGAGATGGGCTCATATGAAAGTTTATCTTCCACATCTGTCATGCTGTCAGGGCTGCAAGCTACAGAGTATATTCCATTGTTTAGACCTCTTTTTCCATTGCCCACTTTATCATTCTGTACTGTTTTCTCATAAGCTAAATATGCCTTCTCCTGTCTAAATACTTGATTCCAGACGGCCCTCTCTGCCGAGCGACCTGCCTTCTCCGTCTCCAGGCTGCACCCTGTGTGGGGTTTTGGCTCTACTCCAACCTTGTCGGTTCTTGCCTCCTCAGCTGCCTGCCTGTGTGGCCCTTGTAGCCTCTTGGTACACAAAGACCTCTTGACTTGCTCAGGTTTTTTAGTCCCACGAGGTCAGGTCGCCCTGGCCTTTTGGCATCCAAATGCCAAGCAGAGAGAAAGAAAGAGGGGGAGTGTGAGTGTACAGTGAGACTCACTGCTTAAAGAAGCAGCTCTTGTATGTGGTTGTTCCCCCAAGTTTCTATCCCTACCAACAACGCTTTGTGACCCTCTTTGTTTTTGAGAGAGTAAACGCTTGGCCTGTTTTACTTTTTATACCCTCATCCACAACTATGTCTCACTCTGACAGCAAAGCACATAATAGGCTCAGCCTTGTTTACTGAATAAATCAGGGTCTCAGACACCAGAGCATTAGGGCAGTTTGTGTAACAAAGACTCATGGATGGGCTTATTGTATCCTCTGTCATGGTATTCATATTTCATGGGGCTTCAGAGCCTCCCAGAACTACTTCTTTCCATCCTCAGCCACCACTGCCACCAGATGCATGTCTGCTTAATTACAATTCATGAAGTGCTTGCCTATTAATAAAACCTAATTAGTCCAGTCACGCCATCTCTCCATGTCATCTGGGAGGCAGGGCCCATCAGCCATCATGGTATCAGCCACGAGCAGGAAGAAGTTTAAAAGGATCTAGCCCCAGATATAGCTACCAGAGGGCTTAGAAAGCAACTCTTCAGAACACCCCAAACTTGAAGGGCTGACAAGTTTCATGCCTGCCTGCTTCTTGGTGCTATTCCCATACCCTGCATGACAGTCTAGTGCATTGTGCTATGATTGCCACCCCCATTATATTGGAAGTTTCTTTGAGGACAGTGTTGGCATGCTTTGTAATCACCCAACATTCTCTTCACTCCCTTTAGTTTTCCCCTGCATTAGGGTTGGCTTTATGCATATGCGAGTGTCCAAGTGTAGCAAGATGGGAGTTGAAGGTGAAGGCGTGCCTGAGGTGCATTCTGGGGTGGAAGCAACATGAATAAGTGGAAGAGTACTAGCTTCAAAGATTTCAATAGCAAGACTAGTACTACCAATCCTAGATCCTAGCTGTGTGGCTTTGGATAAGTTCCTTAACCTTTCTGTGTCTCAGTGTTATCATTTGAAAAACAAGGACAGCAGAACCTACATTGTAAATAATTGTGGGAATATATGCAGCAATTTTTTCCAACAAAATTGATATATATATATATATATATATATATATATATATATAAAGTCTTACATCTTAAATATCCAGTTGAATGAATTTTCATAAACTGAACACACTTCTGCAAGCAGCACCAAGAGCCAGAAACAAAATCAGCATCCCAAAGGCCTCACCGAGAGACTTGGGTTGTCTGTAGTAAAGTAACTTCTGTGAAGTATTTAGTAAAAGGTTTGGCATACATGTCATCGATACTTAGTAATTACAGCTACTAATATCCCTTCCTAACTTCCAAAACCCTATTCTACCACCACCACAGCTGTCCTAGTTGGGCTTCTCCTGAGAAACAGAACCAACAGAAAATATATAAAAAGAGATGTTTTATGAGGAGCTGATTCACAGGATGTAGAGCCTGAGAAACCTCACAGTATGCCACATGCAGGTTGGAGACCCAGGAGAAATGGTGATATAATTCCATCCAAGTCCAATGAATGGCCCGAGAACCAGGGGGTTCATGATGTAATTTCCAGCCTGAGAGCCAGAGTAGACCAATGTTCCAGTTTGAAAATAGGAAGAGAAAACAAATTCATCTTTACTTTTTCCTTTTTGTTCCATTCAGGCCTCCAATGGATTGGATGAGACCTCCTCATATTGGAGAAGGCAACCTACTTTACTCTATCTACCCATTTAAATGTTTATCTCACTCAGAGAAACCTTCACAGTCACACTCAGAATAATATTTAACTAAATATCTAGGTACCCCATAGTCCACTCAAATTGACCCATAAATTAACCATCATAACAAAATCCCACCAAACAAAATGACCAGCCCCAGTGGCCAGAGCCTTTAGGAACATCTTATATTGCCATTATGATGATTTAACCTTTCATTAGAGTTGTCACGGGACTATGGTGCTGCTGGTAGATGGAGTGAGAGCCAGGTCTCCATCCAGAGGCTGGACACTCTGATTTTTTCCCCAGCGCCCTGGAGGAATGACTTACAGACTTCTATGCCCAGCCTGGAGATCATTATGTCTGAGTGCCTCTTGATACACAAATGACACTCTGTCTTTACCCCATACGCATCAAGTGTCAGCTTCATCTATCATAGTCCTTAGATATGCCTAGAATTCTTTGATAAGTACATGCTAATTACTTACAGTTCTGCACTGAATATACAATAATAGAAAGAGTCCTCCAGGTAAAACCATGAACTCCAGTAGCCATAGTGGACACAGAGGTGATAGGAACAGTTTTGGAGGGACCAGACAACCCTGAGGCAGATGCTCAGTACAAGGACTGGCTGGTCCACTGGTCTCTGAAAAGAAGAGACAGTGTCACATTCCCTTTCAGCAGGATACTAGATGTTGTAGTCAAGGGTTACAAGGAGAACAGTTACATACAAGACACAGAATTTATAATATTATTTTATGATGGTCGCCTGGAGTTAAATACAAGAAAGTGCAGGAAATCTGTCCACAACACCAAAGACCCAGAATATTCAGCCAAGGGTCTGGATCCCACAGCAATGAGTCCAGCAGAAGACCTAGAGCCCATGACGATGCCTCCCACGAGTCCAGCTAGAAGTCTAATGTGCACAAAGACTCATGCCAGTCTGTCTTACAGATCTGTGCTGCAAATGCCCAAAGGTCAGTGGTGGAAGCTAGAAAGTCTATGCCAGCGGGATGAATGGTCTGTGCCAGTAGGTTGAGGGTTCTGTACTGGAGCCAAGAAGTGACACTCAAAATAAGGACCAGAGCTCACCTGAAAAGTACCACAGCCATCCTCAGTGGCAATGAGGTCTCAAGCTCCTCCAACAATGAGAACAAATCGAGTACAGGTCAGGAAGCCCAGCGTGGCAACCTTCTCCTGGAGATTAAATAGCACACATCTTCCCCTCTGGAGCAAGGAAGTGATGCTCAGTGTAAGGTTCACAGCTCCCCCAAAGTGAACCACAGCCACTCTCAGGGACAAGGTTCCGAGCTCCTCCAATGATAATGGCCAAATTCATATTGGGTAAGTTAGCCATGACAAGCCCCTATAGGAGAACAAATGACTCGAAACAGCAGCACTTAGGAGAACCCACAATGCCTCACTCTTCTTTTCCACATCTCTATTTATGCTGGCAACTTTCCTCAGGTGGGCCATCTACAGTCAGCACCATGCAAATTTAATTCAACTGGTGTTAAGTTGACCACCAGTTTTTAATCCTTAACAGTAGATGTCTATATGATGTGAGGTGAGGGGTTTTCCTCTGTCTTTCTCTTCAAATTGCAGAACTATAAACCAAAAATTATCTTCTTAAGTATAAATTACATCAGTAAAGTCCTCCTATCCTTTTGCAATGAGAGTTTTTTGGTAGAAGACCAAGTGGATAGGGAACCCTGAGGAAGAGTTCCCAGCATGTGAGCATGTCCCAAGGTGGTATCTAATATAAGGAAGATTATTTCCCTATGAGAGTTGCCCAGATGGAATGGGCTTCCTTGGACAAGGTGACCCCCATCATTGAAGGGATTCACATGCAGGCAAATGATAACTGAAAGGCACTATAGAGAAACCCACATTTTGAACAAACATTTGACTTTGTTTACCTTAAAATTCTCTCCCTACTGGGATTCCACATCTGTGAGCTGTCCCATAAACCCAGACACATACATATGGAGATATGAAGGATCTCAGGGCCATATGGAGCCTCAATGTCTTTGTGGCCTGAGCTTCACTCCAAAGGGGACCATCTTCCTTAGTACTCCACCATCTTCCTGTGCATCTTGATCTTCCTCCACTCACCGGACTGGGCTCTATTCCCAGGGGAGTCACTTGTGAAGCAGGTGTCAAAAAAATGACTCTGGATAGCCTACTTAACTTCATGAAATCTTGGTTTCTTCACCCATGAAAGCAGTGAAATGACCCTTACCTTCTGATCCTGAGGACAACGTGAGATATTGGAATTTATGTAGCAGTCACATACACTCATTACAAAGGTCCTTCCTTGCCTTTTCTCTTTCCTCCAGCACTCCTCTCTTCCTTCCTATAGTCTCCCTTTGCCCTTCCACCAGAGCCCATTTCACAACTTGTGACTACTTCTTATTGTTGCTCACTTGTTTATTTCTGACATTCTCATATGCTTGTGGGACAAAGTTGTCCACACTGCCTGCACATGAGTACTACTGGGTAAGGGCTAGTTGAATAAACTCATAAACCAGCCTCCCAAACTTTCAGAATCCTAAACTCACTGAAGATCCCTTATTGGCAGTTGGATTGGTCTCTCTACCTAAAAGTTTTGCCTTCATACAAATTCAATCTGCCACTTACATCTTCTCTCAGATACCAGCTTTGTCTTCTAGTCCCAGTCTCTGAGTACAGAGAAATCTTCTTCTGCTTGCACAAAAACAGCACTTCAGATAGTTATGGTCATCTCAGTTCTCCCATCTCTTTTACCCTAAGGTAAACGTTATGCTTTCTAAGGGTGCCTCTGTCTCTGCCCCTCTTTTGCTACTCATTTCTAGAGTCCTGCCCAACAGGCACCTACAAGCAGGCTTTCTTGACTGCACGTGTCCATTGCCAACAGCTTGGCTTAGTAATTTCCTTAAAATAGTCTGGATTTTTGGGTTTCCTCAATTTTCAACCCTCTTCCCATCCCATATACCCAAGGTAAGTCTCTTGATGGCTCCAATGCTCATATATCTCTATTTTCAAAAGAATTTTCTGTTTGACTTTTCAAACATAAAGGTCATGTTTGTAATTATGTTTGGAAAACTATAAAGCAATGTGTAAATGAAAGAAATTTATCTCAACATTGAGGCTGACATTCATGACCTTTGATACACGCCAGAAGAGTGCAGATGTTATCTCTGCTCTGAAGAGGAGAAGTTGTGAACGCAATGCTCAGAATCAGGGCAGACTGCCTGGAGTAGGAGAAAAGGAGGAAGAAGAGGTGTGGTCCATTGTAAAATAAGCTATTAGTATCTCTGGCAGATTTCCGCAGTACCCAACACAAGATTCTCGAGAGAAAGGCTTCTGTTACATGCCAACTGCTTGATATTCACTTACTGTTCAATAAATCCCATTGAAGGCCATATGAATTAATATAGCGATAGGATTTCTGCCTTTTCCATATACACAAATACAGTAAAAACAGTAATTATTTTAAAGTTATAATAAAGCATGTTGTGTTGTGCTGCTAACTCAATGGCAATAAGGATGAAGTAGAGGGATAGCCACATTCTGCGTTCATCATTTTTCCCCTTAATCATTGAACAATTCCCCAGACTGAAAGGCAGGAGGAAGATGCCTCATCCAGCCTTGGTGAAGCGTCCTCTTCAGTGTCATTGCCTGGTTTTTGTGGTCCCAGATTTCCATTCACTGGTGCAGGAGGGGGAGGGTCTCTGCAGAGCAGGTTGCTCCACTTTCATGTATTGAATTAGCAACTGAATAGTGAGTTGGATGAGAAATATTAGTTATTTCCTCCCCACCTCCATTTTCTGCTCCCTATTAATCCAACTGCCCTCTGAATTGCCAGTTCATGCCCTCTTAGGCCAGACTGGGCCAGAGCAGATAATTGAACTCAAGGAACTAAATATCAGGACAGATGCTCAAGAACCTTGTGTTGGGTGCTGGGGGATTCTGCAGGCTAGGGCTGGAGTAGAGTATACAAGTCTGCAGAGGGAAGGAGGCCATGGAAACAGCCTGCAGAGAAGAGGTGAAACATCAAACACCTAAAGAGCCTCAAGAGAAACCCTAGAGGTCTGATTCTACAGGTCCCAATGTTGACCTTTCCTGGGTATTTGGTTGCATTTCTCCTAAGCTGACATGAACTGCATCTGTATCATCCCAGCAAATTCTCCTTCATTATTTTATCTAGTATTAAGTGAGTTTCTAGTTTTGTATTTAAATAACCCTCAAGGTTTTACTAAAAACTCCACAAGAAGAGAGTTTTTTAAATCTTGCTCCTTGTTATACTCCTGCCTTTGAACAGTACTTTGCACATAGAAGGTGCTCAATTAAATTACTGAATTAGTAGAAAAAACAAGAATTTGAATCTAATAAGGGACAATCTTTTCCACCAGGCCTAGCTGACCACAGTTCAATTTAGGCTATTGCTTCTTATTTCACTCAAAGAGAAACACTTTCCCTGTTTCTTTCTAAGAGTCCTGTGGTCATGGTATAGATCAGTCTGGGCCAGTTACAGGGAGTTTGTCCTTGGAACCCTAGCCCTCAGTCCAGAGCTGCAGAATAGGCCATTTTCACATTGAAGCACAACTCTAGCATGGGTTGGGATTCCTTTGCCTGAGAGCAGAAAGTGAAGAGACGTGGAGAAATTGCTTTGTCTATTCACCTGCTTATAGACTGATAGACTGAATCATAACTAGAAATTTCTGGTTCATTTATTCGTTGAACAGCAGCATCTAGCACTATGCTGAGAAGGTGCTAGCCAGCTGCTAAGGATACCTAGATAAATGTGTCAGACACAAGCCCCACCCTGAGGAAAGTTGGAGTCTGCTAGAGGAGAATCTTGACCCCTTTATGTCTCCAAACTCTCTGGAGAATCAGGTTCCAGAGCTTGACATGCTTGATTTCTTCTACTGCATGTCAAGGAAGATATGAAATGGCAGAGGAATCCAATCTAGAACTCTGGGCCTTCCTTCAGCAGGGGGTAGAGTAGGGACTTCTAGCCACAAGCCTCATATTCTTCAATGGACAGAATTAGAAAGTTCATATCAGCTGGATGTATAATGCAAGGGTTTTAAACACTGTCTTCTCTAAGACAGCAGGGCCATTGTAGCAGTTAATTTTTTTTTGGACTTGGGATTGAACTCTGGGCCTTCATACTGAGCTATATCCCCCATATTTTATTTATTTAGTTTTTTACTGTGAGACATGGTCTTGCCCAATTTGAACTTGTGATCCACCTGCCTCAGTCTCCCAGAGACTATAGATGTGAGCTACCATGCCTGGAGTGATGGTTAATCTTGATTGCTACCTCAGTTGGTTTGAGAGATGCCTAAAGGATTACTACATCACTCTGGCTGTGTCTATGTGGGTCATGAGGGCATAAGCATGGGGACATGTCTGGTCCTTGTTCTCTTTCTCCCTAGCTCTTTCCTTGCTTTCCAGCTTCCCTGAGGTTAACAACTTTCCTCTTTCATGCCATTCGCCATAATGTTTTTTTCTCAGAGTCAGCCACTGACTGATACCTCTGAAACTGTGAGCCAGAATAAACCTTTCCTCCTTTGAATTATGTCTATCAGGTATTTTGTTACAGCAACAGAAAGCTGACCAATACAGAGAGTAAACATGAAAATATGTGAAACTCCTCTTGATGTGATGACAGCGGGAAGAGGCTGTTTCCTGGATGAAAGATTGTTCTTACTCTTGTTAGAGCATTTTGATATGACAATTAGGAATTTTATTGTTCCTTAAAAATCAAACTGCATGGGAAATACTTCCAAGAATCAGCAACTGGGAAATTGTCATATCAAAAAGTTTTTGCATGTCAAAGTAAATCTCCAACAGAGTGAAAAGAAAACCCACGAATTGGGAAAATATCTTAGCCAACTGTCCCTCAGACAAAGAATTTCCATCTAGAGCATATAAAGAATTTTTAAAAATTAGGCCCCCAAAATTCAAGGACCCAATCCAAAAATGGGTATCTGTGATGAATACACACTTCTCAGATGAAGAAATACAAATGGCAAATAAATATATGAAAAAATGTTCAACATCAATAGTCATTCGGGAAATGCAAATTAAAACAACACTGAGATTCCATTTCACCCCAGAAAGAATGGCCAAGATCAAGAAATTAACCAATAACAAATGCTGGAGGGGCTGTGGGGAAAAAGGAACTCTTCTCCACTGTTGGTGGGAGTGTAGGCTGGTGCAACCACTGTGGAAATCAGTGTGGAGATTCCTCAAGAAGCTAGGATTAGAGATTCCATTTGACCCAGCTATCCCTTTTCTGGACTTTTCCCAGAAGAATTGAAAACATCATACCACAGTGATATATGTGCACCCATGTTTATAGCAACCCAATTTGTAATAGCCAAATCTTGGAAACAACTCAAGTGCCCATCAATCAAGGAATGGATAAAAAAGATGTGGTATTTTTATACAATGGAGTACTACTCAGCTATAAAGAAAGATTGCATCAAGACTTCTACAAGTAAATGGACATGACTTGAGACCATACTCATAAGTGAAATAAATCAAACTCACATAGGTAAATACTGTGTTGTCTCCCTAGTGTAAGAAACTGAAAAAGTATATATGATCCGAAATCTACAAGAAATACTGTGTAAGGGTAAGAAACTGCTCAAAGAGGATAAGTAATTGGAGCGGGGAAGGAGGAAAGAAGGAAGGGAAAAGAAAGAAGACATAAACATATATGTGTATATATATATATATATATACACACACACACATAAGATAGTTAAAATGACTATACTATGAAATATGTCATTGGAAAAGAATAGTTAATGCTCGTATGATTAGATCAATTTTACATGTCTATATTTGTTAATCTAAGCAACCCTTTTGAAGGTAACAATATGCAACATTACAACCATTGTCAAATTCCTATCATCCTGTTTTGTAAACCTATACTGTTATTGTATTGTATTTGTTGTTGTTGCTTGTCTCTTTTGCTTTTTGTTTTTGTTTTCTGTGTCTTCTTTTTCTTAAATAAAAAAAAAGGAATTTTGTTATTCCTTGTGCTCAAAATTATCAAGTCCTGGTGGAAGCCCTCACTGGGTCTAGTCAATCATCTTCTCAAAGTAGGGAACAGGGGAACCAAGAAAACTGGTCTTATGTCTAGAGTGGAGAGTCACTATGTAGAGTGAAGACCAGGTAGAAATTCTTCAGTGCCTCTGAGGATCCTGTTGACAATTTCCCCCTCCCCATGTTTCCCAAGCCTATTCTTCCCCATTCCTAACATCCATAATCCATTGCTTGCTGTTTACCCCAACCCATTTGCCTGCCAGCACTCCCTATCCAAGCCAGGTAGATTGGCCTTTCCATTTGCCTTGTCACCAACACTAGTTTTCTTATCATTCTGCCCATCTACATGGGACAGTGGAGTGGTAAAGATTTTTTCACTTCTCCTAATCGTTTCAAAGTTTCTAGGGAAAAAAATCCCTCATATCTATGGTAATAGGCTCTATTATGAATTAATGTTTACCTACTCCAGCTAGTCAGAATTAATATTTTCCCACTCCAGCAGGGGTTTGGTGATGGGCATAGTGGCAGCTTTAGCCCTAAATATCCTTTTCTCCTTTGACATTTTTTCTATTCTTGTTCATGGTCCTTTATTGCCATATCCATCTTCTACCACCTTAATCTCAGCATCTTCCTTAAAAAGGACATCCTAAACCAGACCATAGCTGGTCAGACCAAGGGTAGTGCTGGTCTTAAGTTGAGGACCAATTAGATTTCATCTCCTGAAAATTAAAAACTGGGACATAGAACATCCCATTAGTCCATGTGCAGGCTGGAACTAAATAACCAAGGATAACCAGAGAAAGCTAGAGAGAAGCAAGTGTGCAAAAGGAAACAGAGATGAAACTTGTTTGACTCTCAGTAAATCTCCACTGTACTTAAACTACTTGGAATAGAATTCCATTCCAAATAAACACATTTGCTGATTAAGACTTAGCAAGTAACCTCACCTTCTAACTCGCTAACGAGGCTGAGACCATCAAATACAAACTTCCCCCAACTTCAACCTTTTGGCCTGAAAGCATGCTGTGTATTCCCTCATTCATTCTCCCTGAACCCAAGGTCAGAGAAAGATGGGCCCTATCTCTCTTCCATGCTCACCCCGCTGCACTTGACTCCATTCCCCACTTCCTCTGAATCCATTGGTAATAGTTTGCTTCTTTTTTATCACCATTCCTCTGGGTCCTGCCTCAAAGTCTATAAACATGCTAAATATCTTCAATCCTAAAAACCAAAACACTTTGATCCTGCTTTCTCCTTTCCTTTTGTTTAAAATGAATCTCACTGTTTTAAAAGAAAAGGCAACACCGAATGGAAGGCAGAGGCAGAGTGTAAGACGGAGTGGAGAAAGGAGGATTTGGATTTCAGTTCTACAAATAAATTATAGCTGAGTGACATTTAACCAATTTCCTAACTTTCCTGAGTTTGTTCCTCAGTTGAAAAAAAGTGGCGATGATAAAAATCTCACTCACTTTGTAGTTACTGTGGGGGATTGTATGGGTTAATTTATGTAGAAAAAAATTCTAACACACTGGGGATATGACTTAGAGGTAGAGCACTTGCCTAGTGTGCACTAAAGCCGTGGGTTCAATCCCTGGCATTAGAGAAAAATACCTATCCCATGGAAAGTGTTTATAAATATTAAATTAGAGAAGTAATTTATATCATTATGTCTGCTTTATACATTCCATTTATCCCTCAATATTTTGCAGTTTGGCTCTGCCTTTCCTTCCACCCCCATACATTTTGGTAAATACTCAAGTGAAGGTCACTTGAGTAGTGAAGGTCTTTTCCATGTGCTGCCTCTAGTATGGCTTCTTTCCTTTCTGTTCCATTTGCCTCTCTGTAGCAGTTGAATTAAATACTTCTTGCCTCCTTCTATCTGGGTGTCCTTTGGCTTCATAACTCCTGAACATACATACATCTTTCTTTCTGGTATCTCTTCTATGTCTACCTACTCTTCAATCTTCTCAATTTACACTACACTCTCTCCTGTAGGATCTCGCCACGTGTCATGGTCTCAAATAACACTAATAATGAACAGCACCAGATCTTTTTCTGTAGATCTCACTCTCATTCTGAATTCCTCTCCTGCCGTTGCCACTTGGACTGGGGCACATGACATAAACTCATCTCTTTCTCCTCTCTGCCATGCAAACTCACCACCCCTTTTGTGTTCCCTACCCTTTAGCAACAGTTATACAAACCAAAAAAGTTAATAAAGCAACCAGTCATACAAACTAAAAGCTCAATGTTCACTTTTTGATTCTCTTCTTGGCACTAGTCTGTTACCTTCTGTTTGAGTTCTGTGAAGTATTTTTCAAATCATTTTCCTTGTTCATGCCCTATGCCACTATCTTTGTCTAGCTTTCATTGATTCTTAACCTAGTCTAGTTTTCATGGACTTTTGCTGAATTCTCCAACTTGTTTACCCCTCAATCTCAATTCAACACTGCTTATTATTTTCTTCTCAGAAGATTTAACACACGCACACACACACACAGCAGCAGCAGCAGAGCCATGAATTCTGGCTCAACCATAATCTATTTATTTCCGTATTTTTTACATTCCTAGAGATGAATCTCTCTTCTAGCCACCACAGATCTTTTTCTTACCTCCACGGCTTTGTCTTTGTTGTCTTCTTGGACTAGAACACTCCCATTCTCCCGCTTTTATGCCTGGAAATATCTATTCATCTTTATTCTCCATTCAAAGATCTTCACTGGGAAGTCTTCTATTGCCCACTGTATTCATTTCTCACTAGAGGAATACCAGGGTATGTCAGGTAATCTGATATCTTTTAATTGTTTTATCATTCTGGAAAACATTTGCTCTAGCTCTTCACAGGGCCAATTCTTTCACTGGGATCAACCCAAATGTTAGAAACATCCTTCCTAGAGTACACTCCATCTTTACTGTTCTCTCTGCTGTCTCTCTCCCTCTCTTTCCTTTCTTGCCCTTATTATCTTATAAATCCTGATTATCTTTTTTTTTTAGTTTAGCTTAGTTATTTTTTGTTTTGTTTTGTTTTGCTTTTGTTGTTGTTTCTTTGTTTTTGATGCAGGGTCTAACTATGTAGTTGAGGCTGGTCTTGAATTCACTACGTAGCCCAGGATGGTCCTCAAACTTGTGGCAATCCTCTTTCCTCAGGCTCTTAAGTGCTAGTATTACAGGGAAGTTCCACCATGACTGGATAATCTTGATTATTTTATGTAGCCAGTTAAACTCTCTAGATAGCAAACTTTGAGATGGAGTTTAACTTGCAGAACATATATTGAAGAGAATTCTTAGAAGCAACACCAATGGAAGGGAGGGGAAGGGGGCAGAAATAAGTAGGGGGGAAGTCAATCTTCCATGCATTATCAATGATAATCTTGGGCAACGCTACAGAAAAGTCTGGATAGAAAACATCTTATGCTGAACTGAAATGGCTAGGTTTTGAACCCCATCTCCATCAGTCATCTGATGGGGACCTTGGGCAAGGCAGCTTCTTGCATCTAATTGTAGAGTTCCCCCAAGATTATATAGTGCTTTCACTCACTTCTGCATTTTGCCCCAATTTTTAAAAAATTTCTGAAGCTAAGAATAGGTATAGAAGTACAAAGAACCCATTAATTTGCAGGGGAGAGTTAATTAGGACTGTGACTTCCTCTTTTCAACAATTGTTTGAGGTTCTTGGCTTCAGGACTTTCTTTCAAGCCTCCCATCTCTACTTGCTTCATCTCTGGCCTCCAGCCAAAGCAGAGAGAAAACGACCTGGGCACCACTCCAACCAGCTGCCCCTCAGGCCTGACCCTGAAGTCCTACTCCAGCTCCTTTCTTAGCTCCCAGAAAGCTGGCATCTTTGGTTTTGTGGAGATCTGCAGGAAGGGAGAAGTGAGCGGACTGGCAAGTGAAAGCTCTGCTCCACAAAATTCTCTTTTCTCTCCCTTCCTCCCTACCTCCCTCCCTGGCAGATGGAGTCAATAAGGATTATACTCAAACTCTGAGTGGCTACAGTGCTTATTGGAAAAAGGAGGGAGGAGAAAATCCTCTTTTCTTCTTCCCCCTTCAAAGCTGATGAGAAATCAGCAAAGCCCAGTACAGCAGCTCTCAGCCGTCTTTCTCTTTTCTCATCTTTGGCACACCTAGCCTCTCTCAATCTATATCACAGGTGCCTCTGAATATCTTCCTGGTCACTCTCCAGGCCTCATTTCACCTTGAAACCTTCAAAAGAGTGTGTCAGATGATGTCCCAAGGGTGAGGTCACAGGCAGGGGACTTCTCAGTGACTTAGATAGGATAAGAGAGGAGGCTGAGCCTGGGGCAGGACAATGATAGGCACCAGACTAGATTGCTGGACTCCCATGGTAAACATGGACGTTCTTGGATCTCCCTGAGTCTTCCTAACTTTTCCACAGGTAGCCCCTGAATGAGTCTGCTCTCCGTTGGTATTGCATTCCTCAAACACACACACACACACCCCACTTATAGAAATACAAAAGCATTGAAGAGCATTGTCTTTTTTTCCTGAATGTTGGATGAAACTTTTGGAGGAGACTGCATTGTACATCAAATGCCAGAACTTCACAAATATCTCCTTTTGTCCTCTCTCTACTGAGTCTCCAAATTTTCTCTCCTTATAAAAGCTCTCTCTCTCGTGTTAATTTTTTCTCCTCCCAGCCCCTTCTAGCAATGTGATCTTCAGTCTCCTACCCACATAATCTCTCACAATCAGTTTGAATAACCAACTTAGAGAAGCCAAAGAGAGCCAAAGCGTAAACTGCACTGAGCCTGATACTTGGCCTTGAAGAACTAAGCTCCTTCTTCCTGATGGGGAGGCAGGGTTCTGGTATTTGAAGGTTTGCAAAACCTGAATTCAGAGTGTCTTCCCCCTTTCCTGACTGCTTATTAGGCCTCTCCTGCCCCATCCTGGGAAAGGTCTCTGGATTTAGAATTAGAAAAGTAAATCTGTGTCTCCCATCCACTACTTTTTGCTCTGGCATCTGAGAAAGAAAAAAGGTTTCTTTCTTTCTTTCTTTCTTTCTTTCTTTCTTTCTTTCTTTCTTTTATTTACAAAGAATCTACATAAAAATCAATGGAACAGACAAACAGGTTTAGCAAGGTCATGGTACAAGGTCACAAAGCCATATACAGAAATCTAGTGTTGGCCTATATACAAGCAATGAACAATACAAAAGTAAAATTGTAAAGGCACAAGTTACAACAATACAAAAAAGCTTAAAGTAACATTACTGTACAAATCTACCAAAATACATTCATTATCTGTATCCTAAAAACTATAAAAACTGATCAAAATACTCAAATACAACCTAAATAAGTGGAGAGAGACTATGTACGTGAATTGGACAAATATCAAAACATTTATTCTCCCTAAACGTATCTATAGATTCACCTCAATAGCTATCAAAATCTCAGCAGAATTTTTTTTTTCAGTGAAGGGAGGCATTGAATTTACTTCTGGACAGGCCACATGGATAACAAAGGAGGCCCTTGTGCTTTTTTTTTTTAATTATCTTAACTTTTTTATATGCATACACATAAACATATGCATACTTTTTCTTTCGGTTTGTCACACAAGTGAAACAATGCAGTGCTTGTACATGTGTGATTTATTTATTTCACTGATAAGTATGTTCTCAAGGCACGTCCATTTAAGTGTAAAAGTGCCCAGTTTTACAGTTCTTTATAACTGAGTAGTATTCCATTATATGGAAATGCCACATCTTTTTTTGTTCATTCTTCAGTCGATGGGCATTTAGGTTGTTTCCAAGATCTGGCTATTATGAACTGTGCTGCTAGAAAAAAGGTTTCTTGGGGTAGTTTTTCATCTTATATTCCCATTGGGTTTATCTTGGGTGCTAGCAGGAACAGTAATGACCTAGAAAATTTTGGATGAGGTGGGAGACATCTTGAGTAGGCAAGGCAGAATAGACAAAGCCTGTGGTAAGGGGTCCATCAAGCAGGAAGAGCCAGGAGGTGAAGTTAGGGTGGGATGGAGACAGGCAGGCTACTGGAGAGACTAGAGGAGTGGGTTACACCGTATCTCATCCCACACTGCCACATGGGAACCAAGGATAGGTTTTTTTCCCCTAGACATGCTGTCTGTGAACAGGAGATACATGGATTAGCTTGGGGGCTTGCCAGTCCAGCTCCTGACTTGAATATCAATAAAGGTAAAAATCTCCTCTCAGCCCTTTCCTATCAAGTGGATCCTATACATGGTTGGACACATGTGGGTAGGCAACTGGAGACCTAATTAGCCTGAGCACCTTGAGTTGCTGGTTTAAGATGTGTGTACCTGCATGTTGCATACTTATTACTACATAGTCTCAAGTTAGTCTTGTGTGAGAGTTTTCATTCTCTTAATAGATAGAAGCTCACAGGTGACTTGGATTGTCTTCCTGCATTAGACAAGGAATTCCAGAGGGCAGAATGAGGAGATGTGGTGCTGATCATAGAGAGCTCTAGTACTGGGTGCTTTTGCCCCTGTCTCCTTTTAGGACAATAACGCTGCTCAGCTGTGTCTGCAAGAGGCTGAGAGAAAGGGCCTACTGGGCAAATGAGGGGCTATCAGTTATTTCTGTGTGTATTTCTCCTTTGCTGGTGTCTCCATCTGATTCTTCCATTTCCACATGTTTAAATCTATGCTAAGTAAAGATTTAATATTAGCAACTAGTAAGCCTTAACTAAAGTTTTCTGGTAGACAAAACAGGAATGAAAGGTGGTTATTTGCAGTAGTGTAAAGCTAGTATTTTGCATCCTCATTCCAGAAATCTTCGCATTTGAGCCTGCCCTGTTACTGTGAGGTGAAGAGCATGGTTGACTGAAAGGAACACCAGGATTTAGTGACAGGAAGGAGAAACAAGTTTTTAGCTGGAAACATCTATCATGCTAGTGCCTGGACTCACGGTAGGCACCTTCAGCAGCTATGCTAGTCCTGATAGGAAACATATGCCACAGATCAGAAGAAGAGACCAGGAAAGGGGATGGGCTTAGGCAGAACTGCCTCAAAAATTAGGCAATAAAGATGGGGAAATAGAATGTTGTGATAGGAAGAGCATAGGATACAGTCAACAGCGCTGATTTCTAGTCCCAGCTAGGTCACTCTATGGGGCTTAATTGTGTTTTTTTAAAAAATAGATTAGAAGGTGTTTCAGCTTGCTTTCCATAACTGCCGTCTCTGGTCACATAGGAGGAGTGGCAAGGCCATCTGTGTGAGCAGGGATCTGTGGGTACCTTGCCAAGGATATAACAGAAAGTCCCTAGTGCAGGACCCAGAGCACAGAGGATCAGGAATAGATGTCTGGATGCTCTGGAATTCAATCCATCCTTCACGGGACACCAAAACAAAACAAAACAACAACTACAACAACAACAACAAAAAACACAGGGCAACTGCCAGGAATACCAGATACTGGGGGCCTCCAGAGCAGGGCATGTCAGATTCCTTGAAAATTTTCTCCTTTTAACAGTGCTGTACTGGGGAGCTATTAAGCATCCCTTGAAAGACTCATTTTGTTGAAATTCAAGAAAAGTTAGAGATCAGAACAGTGGTCACCCATTCAGTGAGCCCAGGGACCCAAGGGAAACTTCTGGAGTGCTGGAGGTGTTCTGTATCTCAATAGGGGGTCATTACATATGTGTTTAGATATACCAACATTCATTGCATTATTTGCTGAGATCTGTGTGCCCTACTGTATGCAAATTGCAACTCAAGAAAAAAGATTAATAAAGAAAGACCAGAAGTGGTCCCAAGCTAGAAAGATCGGGACCAAATATAGTGCCAGGAGAAACAGAAATGAGAGGGGAACAGAGGAGGTGAATAGCTACAAGGAAAGAGCTAGACAAGTAAGAGAGGGAGAAGTGAGAATGCAGACATGGGAGAGACAGAGACAGCACAACAGAGAAAGGGAAGTAAAGGGAAGGGTAAGGGAGGGAAGGAAAAGAACAAAGAAGAACCACAAATACTTGTGGCATAGTTAGAGGGAGATGGCAGTTTAACCTGAGACATCCTGAGATGTCCCAGTTGACCTAATCAAGATCACTGAAAATACTCTTCTGCCTTTCAAGGATGACAGTCCTGAGGAGCCCTGTTACATAGTGGAATAGGGTGAGACACAAAACAGACTTTAGCCAAGTTGCCGGGCTAAAGTTAATAGTCACAGAAGGTGGTAGGGAGGGTTTTCTGATGTCCCTGCAAATAGCCCATCCCAAGACTCAGGCTTGTACAGAAATTCTGGGGAGGATAAGGCTTCTCATTGAAGTTTCCAACTTCTACTGCTCAGAGGAACCAAATTCATTTAACATTTCCAGTTTGCATTCGGTTGAAATGTGACATGCGCCACTTAGAGCCAGGCTGACATTGATGTACAGTGTTAATATTAAGCTCCAAGTGGCTTCTTTGTGTTATCCAAAAACGAGTAATAAAACTAAGCAAAATTCATATCTTTTTCTAAAAAGTGAGTGGTGTTTAAAAAATGATGCTTCAGAGTCTCAAAATCAGAGTGGATGCAATGTCGTTACCGTGAGCAGCTTTCTCACGTTTGAGGTGAAAATGGCAAGAGTATGTCTTCATTCTTCTTAGAAGAGTCAGGAAGGTAAAACTCCTGTGGAAACTCTTTGGGGACCCTGGACAGCATCCCCTGCTCCTTGCACCCCCATTCCTTGCCTGCTTGATGCCATACTTGAGGTTCCAGCCAGGTCCATTCACATTTATCCATTTTATCTGCTGACTCAGAGCTACTGCCATAGAGTCAAGCTTTCTTTGATACCATAGTATCTCAGTTTTTTCATCCATGAAATAGAATAACAGCATCTACCTCTAAAGGTTATTATAAAAATATGTAAAGTGCTTAGACTTTCACATACCTGAGGCAATTTCAGGGCTCAATTCTTGAGCATGTGTATTGCCTGGCAGCCCTGGTCTTTGCTCCTCTAGATCCAGCACCTGAAATGTCTTCTCCCTCCTTTCCTTGAGCAAATGAGGCTCAGTTTGAGTTCATCTGATTGCATCAGCCTCTAACACCTGTTGTCCTCTACTAGCACAAAGGATTGAGAGTGTGATCAGCAAAACCCAGATCTTTCTATAGAGTGACTTGTATCATTCTGTTTTATAAATATATACTCACTTCTTGAAGGCAGGAACAGAGTCTTCCTCTCATTACATCCAGCCCTATATCTGGCACTCATTGATCTGAAGTTTCTGCTCTTCTTCTAGGTGATCTACAAACAGACATTACAGTAGCAACTGGAAGTCCAAACTGGAGTGCTCCTGTGCAGGTAAACACTGTGGAAAGGAATCCACTATGCAGAACCAAGGTGCCAGGAACCTGTTTAGAAAAGGAAGATATTCTTCCCTTCATAGGCTGCCCAGGATTCTCCCCTAAACTCCACCTGTTACACATTTCCACTGGATGCCTAACTAGCCTATCAGAAATAGCATGCTCAAAACAGAATTCCTGACACTCCCACTCAAATCTGATTAACCTGTGTTCCTCTCCATCTTAATAAAGGGAGCTCTATCTTTCCACTAAAGGTCCCTTCCTTCCTTTCACAACTTAATTTAATCCATCAGCAATTCTGATATCTATACTATGAAAATATATAGCCCAAACACTCCTGATATATAGCCCAACCACTCCCACAGTGATTGTTAACTACTTATGAAATTTGCAAGCCAGTTGTCAAACCAGAAGTACTTGAAGTCAGCCCTGGTGGAAATATTCATACCACAGAAACAGGTAATATAAATTAGGGCTATTGGTTTTATTTCTTATTTTTTCCAGAGAGCTGGTCTATTAATTAGAGTTCTCTAGAGGAACAGAGTCAATAGAAAATATACATATAATTATGCATGGGAATTTATTAGGTAGGTTTACCGAATCAGAGGTAGGACAGTCCCCAGTGGCTGCCTGTGTGCTAGAGAGCTGGAGGACCCAGTAGCTGCTCAGTCAAGAAGATGAAAGGTGCAGAATGAGAGGGATCAAGGATGCAGCACAAGTGCAAGACCAAAGCCCAGGAATCTCACTAGAAGGGCAGCAGCACAAGTCTGCAACAGAAGGCTGAAGAAACTGGAGACCTGGAAACTAATATCCAAAGGCAGTGGTGGCAAAAGACTTAGAAAGACTGGAGCTTTTCAAGGATACTAGTGCTCCTCTCACAAATATGTTTCTGAAGGTATTAGTGAAGGGTATATTCATGGGACCCTTCCAGTGTTTTAACTGACAGATCAACTCCAGCATTCCCATTTCCCTGAATTGTTGAATATCCTCATCCACAGCAAATCAAGAAACATCAACCATCTCCAGTTCACTTACAGCAGGCCCTCTTATGATCCACATTTCCAGCATCCAACCAAATAAACTATTAGCACTTTTAAAACTTCATGATCTGTTCCATTAAATCTAGAATCTGTACTTAATGCGTCCATATCAAGACATTCAGTTTTATATGGATTTATATTTCTTCCATCATTATCCTGCACCCTTAAAATCTTTTTCCATAATTGTTCCCAAGACCTTTGCTTGCAAGAACTACAAAACTCAAGAAGTTCTTTTGGAGTGTAATCTGCCTCCTCATGGGTCATACTTTGTACCTCAGGTTTAGGAATATTTTAAGATTTGAGCCTGGTTGTAGGCCTAGAGGCTGAAGCTGTGCGGGTGGGCCCTAAAGAGCATCAGTAATGTCTTTCTTGGTGCTATGGTTTGTGCTTGGATGGCCCCCCAAACCTCATGCAATCATGAAGGTGGCTGAATCTAGTTTAGATTGGTTCATTGTCTGGAGCTGGGATTGGTGGTGTGAGTGCTGCACCCACCCAGGGGTGGAGCTGGCATACAGTGTAAGGGCAGGAAGAAGGTGTGTCTTTCTTTTTTAAGCTTTTTGCTCTTGCTGTTTGCAGCCACCATGAACAACTGCCCATCAGCCATGCCACCCTACCTTGGACCCAGCTGAGTATGGACTGAAACCTCCAAGAATTATAAGAAACAAACCTTTCCTTCCTTCATTTTGGGCATCAGGTATTTTGTCTCAACAATGAGTTAAAAGTAAACAAGACCAAATTTGGTACCAGAGGAGTGGGATTGTTGCTGTGACTAAACCTGACCACATGGCTCAAGAGCCTTTGGAAATGGCTTGTGGGACGAGTTTGGAAAGGTTTGGAGATGTTGCCTGAATGCATAAAACTGGAACAGCTTAAGCTGTTCTGTAGGGGAGATTCTGGTCAGAACTCAGGAGACCAGAAGGCTGATAGAAAGCCAGCCAGTAAAGACCAGGCTCAGGAGGTACCTGCTAGGAAGAAAGACTGCATTGGTTGTTGGACTCCACATGATGTGTGTTATGGCTTGGCAGAAAGTTTGTCTGCATTCTGCTCATACCCAGAGACTTCGCCTGAGACTGAGATTAAGGGCAGAGGACTAATTAATCTGACAAAGGAAATTTCAAGGCAGTATAATGTTGAGGCAGTGTCATGGCTATTGTTGGGGGATTTTAGCCAGATTTATGTTGTTAATCAAGAGCAAAGAGCCCAGCGGGATGATTTAAAACATTGTGAGTTTGGCCAGAAAGCTATGGGCTGTAAAGATAGAACTGAGAGCTTGATTGCTGAGAAGAAACAGAGAAATAAAAAAGATGGCCTGGGGGCATCCCAGGAAGCAGTTGGTCTCCACCCTTTGCAGCCTAAAGCCAGCAAAAATGAAAGAATTTGCTTGAAGGAGATAGCTGCAGAGTGCCATGTTCCAGAGTGGCAACAGAGGCCACAGGAGGTTCCAAAATGGTGGCAGCTGCACCATTCCAGAATGGTGGTGGCATAGAGAAGCTGTTCCTCACAATCAGGTTCAGAGAGCTCAGTGATCCAGGCACTTTACCCTTACAGCTAAGAGAGAGGAAAGCCTGGCTACTGCTCCAGCTGACAGCAGACCTTAGCAGCATCCATGTGACACTGGTTTTAGGTGAATGGAGAATGCACAGATTCTGAGGTTAAGGCAGCTTCCATCCCAATTTCAGAATGTCTGGGAGGCCAAGCAGTGTGCCATTGAGAGGGCAGTGTGTGAAGCTGTGAATGTGAAGTCAAAGGCACAGTGGAGACCACAGAAGTTTGGAAAAACCAGGAACATGGATCATCCAAGGAAAGCTGCAAAGACCAAGCAGAGTGGGCTTAAGAGAGAAGTTGTGGGAACTGAAACCCCTGGAAGTGCTGTTGGGGTGGAGTCACTCAAGCCTTTTGGAGCTTGCAACCAGATTGCTTCAGATGCTGAGCATGGAACTCCAGGACTTAATGTTTGCTCTGCTGGATTTTGGGCTTGCTTGGGTTCCAATGCTTTGTATTCCCATTTGTAACTTTTAGAATGGTAATGTTTACCTTGTGTTTATTGTATGTTGGAAATGTTTAACTTTATTTTCATTTGTATAGGGGCTTACAGCTATGAGTTTGCCTTAGATCTCAGTG
>RJWM01016652.1:0-44880 GCA_004363535.1 Dasyprocta punctata
AGAATCACAACAGACTTCTCAGCACAAACCATCAGGTCAAGAAGAGTTTGGAGTGAAGTATTTCAAGCCCTGAAAGAAAACATCTTCCAACCCAGATTGATGTACCCTGCAAAATTATCTTTCAAAATCAATGGAGAAACAAGATACTTCCACAATAAAGAACAACTAAAGAAATTTATGACAACCAAGCCAACCCTACAAAGAATACTGAAAGACATTTTAGAGAAAGATAAAAAAGTCCACAGCTCCAGAAACAGTGGCAGAGGGATATCACTGAGTGGGGCAGACAATTGAATAATCCATCATTGGGATTTGAGTCCAGTATTGTTTTCAATGAGCTGTTTAGTTTGATCTTATTCTATCTCGACCTGCCTAATTTTATTATATATGATGACATAGACAGCTATTTCAAAGATAACAACATATATTAGGGTAGCCTTTATTGATATTTGATCACCTTGTTTTGAAACCCTGTATTGCTTTCATTGTTTTGAGTGATTTTAACCTATTTTGGTTTGTTTGATTGTATTATAACAGATAATATAGGCAACTGCTTAGAAGATAATATGAGGCATTGTAGAAATCAACGTTGTATTACTATGTATTGCTTCCATTGCTTTATTTGTTATTGGTTTTATTCTGTACTATTTTGTTTGATTATATTAGGCCCAATGTTATGGGCAGTTGTTTTGAAAATAACAAGAGATATTACAAGGGGAAAGGAGGAAAGAAGGAAGGGAAAGGGAAAAAGACATAGATTTATATGTGGGTATACATAAGATGGTTAAAATGACTATACTACTAAATGCATTAACTGGTGAGAGAAAACAGTTGATACTCACATGATTAGATCAATTTTACATATCTATATCTGTCAATCTGAGCAACCCCTTTGAAGGTAATGATATACAATGTTACAACCACTGTTAAACTCCAATCATCTCATTTTGTAAACCTATAATGTTACAGTATCAGATTTGTTGTTGTTGTTTGTTGGTCCCTTTAGCTTTTTGTTTCTCTTTTCTGTGACCATTGTTTTATTTTTTATTGGCTTTATTCTGAACTATTTTGTTTGATTATATTAGGCCTGATGATATGGGCAGTTATTTTAAAGACAACAAGAGGTATTCTCAGGGGAAAGGAGGAAAGAAGGAAGGGAAAAGGAAAAAGATACAAATTTATAAATAGGCATACATAGGATAGTTAAAATGACTATATTACTAAATGCATTAGGTATTGAAAAAGAACAGTTAATACTCATATGATTAGATCAATTTTACATGTCTATATCTGTTAACTGAACAACCCCTTTGAAGGTAACAATATGTAATATTACAACTACTGTCAAATTCCAATCATCTCATTTTGTAAACCTATAATTTTATCGTATCAGATTTGTTGTTGTTTGTTTGTCTCTTTTGCTTTTTGCTTCTCTTTTCTGTGTCCATTTTCTCTTAAATAAAAAACCCAGCTAGATTAAAGCTAAAAACATATAGAACACATAAAACAATTATACTAAATTGAGGTATACTTTCAGATACATTGGTCATGCTGAATTACACTAACTTTTTTCTCTCTTTCTTCCCTTGTCTGTTTTTTATTTTGCTCTTTATATATTGGGTTTCTTGTATAAGAGGAACCATGTGATGTTCAAGCTTGTGTATCTGATTTACTTCACTTAACATCATGGTCTTTTTTATTTATTTATTTATTTATTTATTTATTTATTTATGTATTTATTTTTTGTGGCACTGGGGACTGAACTCACAACTTCACGCCTGCCAGACAGGTGCTTAAGCCATTGAGCCAAACTCCCGGCCCTTACATCATGGTCTTTAATGTGGATCTGTTTTCCTACAAATGACTCAATCTGGCAGAGTAGTACTTTATTGTATATATTCATTCATCTGCTGATGAATGTATAGGCTGCTTCATCTGCTGATGAATGTGTAGCTATTGTGAATTATGCTGCTATAAACACGGTATGCATGTACCATTGTAATATGATGACTTCAGAAGGGGAACAGCTGGGCCAAATGGAATGTCTATTTTTAGCTTTTTGAGGTCTCTCTATACTGATGGACCCCCCTCCTCACCAGCCTCTGCAACTTTGTTACTGTTTGATTCCTTGAAGATAGCTATTCTTTCTTGAGTGAGATGGGATTTGCATTTCTCAAATGGTCAGTGTCTTAGTCACTTTTCTTGCTGCTGAGACAAAATATCTGACATCCAAAGTTAAAGAATGAAAAGTTTATTTTGGCTCATGTTTTGTAGAGGTTTCAGTCCATAACTGGCTAGCTTCGAAGCAGAGAGGCATGGCAGAGGGGCATTGCAGAGGAGAAACTTCATTGCAGGCAGAAGGCGGCAAAGCAGTAAAGTAGCAAAGTAATGAAGCTGCATCAGCAGCCTGCCTGTCCCTTTCATCCCTTCCAGGTTGCTTGCCCTTTGGGTGGTGCCATCCAAACCCAGAGTGGGCCTTCTAGTTACCCACACCCAGAACTATGCCATACCAATCAGTAGACTAACTTAGTAACCACACACCCTTAACCCCAGCATCACACACTCTAGATCCAGCCACCTCTGAAAAGTCCCACCCAAGACCACATGAAGCTTGGGGGGGACATCAAGATACAAGTCATAACAATCAATAATATTGAACATTTTTTCAGGTATTTATTGGCCACTTGTACTTCTTCATCTGAGAAGTATCTATTCATTTCAGATATCCATTTATCGATTGGGTCTTTAAATCTGGGGTCTAATTTTTTTTGGTTCTTTATATATTCTGGATATTAGTCCTTTGTCTAAGGGGTAGGTGGCAATTTCTTCCCCCATTCTGTAGGCTATCCCTTCACTCTGTTGGGCTACCACCTAGATTAAGATACCAAATATTTCTCATGTCTCTCCAACATTCCTTTTAGTAGAAAAGAATAACTTTTTCTCTTTTTGAGGTGCTGGGGTCAAACTCAGGGCCTCCACATGGTAAGCACATGCTGTACCACTGAGCTACACACCCTGGCCCAACAGTCATTTTTCTAAAGAAACATTTATTAAAATACACATGACATAAAATTTACTGCCTTAGCCATTTTTTAAAAAAGCATACAGTTAACTGGCATTACATTTGCAGCAAAATCAGTTAACAAAATCACATGGACAGTCTTGCTATGTAGTTCAGGTTGGCCTTGGGCTCACTGTGTAGTCCAGGCTGGTCTAGAACTCGTAATGACCCTCTTGCCTCAGTCTCCCAAGTGCTAGGATTACAGGCAAGTGCCAACATGCCTGGCCTTTTTTTTTTTTTTTTTTTTTGTGGCACCGGGGATTGAACTCACAGCCTCGCGCCTGCCAGGGCAGGTGCTTAAGCCACTGAGCCAAACTCCTGGCCCATGCCTGGCCTTTTAAAAACATTTTTTACAAATATATTACTTACTGTTATTTTTTCAATGTTATTCTTGCACATAATTTGAAAACTTAAAGTAGGTTTAAAAATCTTATCCAGTGAAACAACTTCTTCCAACACTATGATTTCTGCTTTATTTTCCCCTCTCTCGAGGACTACTTTCAGGCTCCTTCAATTATTCTCTGTAAGTCCAAATAACAGGATTATTTTCAATAGTTCTTTAAAAACTATTTTAAATTAATTGATATATAATATTTATGAAGTATAATAATTGGATACACACATTCAACATATAATGATTAAGGTAACTAGTACTTCGATCTCCTCAAACATTTGTCATTAGCATTAATTGTTGTAGACTGTAGTTACTGTATGATGCTAAAGGACACCATAACTGATTTCTCTTACCTGATTGAATCTTGGTACCATTATCTAACCTCTCTTTGTTTCCCTTCCCCCCCTCTTTTCTCAGTTTCTAGTGATCACTATTCCATTCTTTTCTTCTGTGTCACTTTTTTTTTTTTTAAAGTCACAACACGTGGTATTTTTGTTTCTGTGTTTGGTTTATTTACTTAATGTGACGTCCTTCAACTCCATCAGCATTGACCCAGATGATAGGATTTCATTGTTTTTTTGGCTGGGTAATAGTCCATCAAGTGTGTGTATGTCTTTCTATCAGTTAAAATGAATGTATGGCAGCTGGGCGTGGTGGTACACGCCTGTGATCCTAGCACACGGAAGGCTGAGGCAGGAGGATTGCTGTGAGTTTGAGGCCAGCCTAGGCTACACAGTGAGTTCAAAGACAGCAGAAACTACATAGTAAGACCTTGTCTCCAAACAACAAAACAAAACAAAACAAAACAAAACAAAAACCCAAAAAACCAAATATTCTATATGGCTATCTCTTATAAAAATAACCAACAAATATATGAAAACATGCTAAATATTATTGACCATCCAGTGAATGTAAACCAAAATCACAGAGAGATGTCATCTTACCCCTGTTACAATAGCTGTTATCAAAACGGTAAAATATGACAAGTGTTGGTGGGAATACAGAGAAAGGGATACTCTTGTGCACTGTCAGTAAGAATGTAAGTCAAGACAGTCAGTGTGGAAAACATTATGGAGGTTCCTCAAATGGAAGGATGTAGGATACCTTATCATCCAGAAATCTCACTCCTGGGCTTATAGCCAAATGAAATTAAAACATTATATCAGAGACACTTTCCTGTCTCTGTTAATTACAGTACTATTGACAAGAACCAAGATGTAGGGTCACTGATGGGTGAATGGACAAAGAAAATTTTGCTACTTTTTGATCTTTGTTTTAGCATCATCTTCTCACTGTTGAAGATGAGGACTGTGCTCTCTTACAGTCTCTCTCTTGTCACACAGACGCTGTCTCCCTTCTCACACACTTCATATTTGTATGATAAATTTAGTTGGATTCATATTCAGGGTCTACATTATTATGACCATGTAAGTAAGGTATGGCTGAGCCAGATCATGTGCTTTTACTTTCCTGTAAAACTTTTTGTTTTCTCTAGGAAACCCAGGTAATTAGTGGAAATTTGGGTTATTGTCTTGCGGTTATGGTTTACAGGTAAATCCTCCCTTTGTAAATTCTAAGTGGCCCTAATTCCTTGAAGAGTTGTAAGAAATGAGAATTGAATTGAGCCCAGAGAACCTCTACTCAGGTCACCCTGTATGACTTAGTTACACAATTCTCTATTTTTCCCCCCCTTTCTCTCCTCCTCTTTACTATCCCCAGCGGATCACAGGCTCCCAGCTCTCCCCCAGGCTCCAGTACTTTGGGCAGTCCCTGAGCGGGGGCCAGGACCTCACAATGGATGGATTGATAGACTTGGCTGTGGGGGCCCAGGGGCACTTACTTCTGCTCAGGTGAGAATTCCTTTAGCAGCACACCAGCTATTCTCCCTAAAGGAGCTTCTTTGCTGCTTGAAGTCTCAGGATGGTCCTCTGGTGTCTCTGCAGATCCCAGCCATTGCTGAAGGTACAAGCAACCATGAATTTCACACCCAGGGAAGTGGCAAGGAATGTGTTTGAGTGTCAGGAGCAGGCAGTGGGAAGCAAGACAGCTGGAGTGGTCCAAGTTTGTCTCCAACTCCACAAGAGCACACGAGATCTGATAAGAACAGGTGAGACTTGGGAGGTAAGATTCGAAAGGGTAAGTGATTGGGGACATTGAGAGGTGGATTACTTGTCTCTCAGCCTTCTATAAACCTAAAGGAAAATTCTAGCTGGCTCAATAGCCTTCTCCAAGTTTGCCTGGAGTGAGCAGGCTGCCAACCTTCTGAGTAGGGACACCCAGCAAACCTCACCAGAGACATGAGCAAATGGCACTTTCTTACTCTGTCAGTTCTCCAGGGAACCAGGGACCCCACCCTTGTGAACAAATTAGGTCCATATTTTTTTTAAGTGGAGTGAGAACTCATTTGGGGAGATTGAATTGATGAAGCTAAACACAAATTCATAAAGTATTCTGATACGCATTTTATCAAGACTGACCTAGTGACCTGAATTCTTCCTTTCTTCTATTTCTCAAAGAGTGGACTCATGCTTGGGGTGGGAGAATACTGATGGAAAGTAGTAGAAAGAAATAGAAAGAGGAGAAAAAAGTCTAGTAGCAGAGGCATGAGGATCATTGCAAATTTGAGGCCAGCCTGGGTTACATAGTGAGTTCAAGGCCAGCTTGAACTATGTATACTGTCTAAAAACAAAACAAAACAAAACAAAACAATCCAAAGCAAAACAAAAAAAGCTTTGGGGAGTAAGGAATAGCAGAAAAGGCACCCCCAAATGGACCTTGAAAATCTCAAGTCATGGATTGACTCATAAGCTATGAAGTTTCAGGTCAGTTATTCAGGAAATCCAGTAAAAAATAACCCCTATAAAGCTAAAAAACTAAGCAGAGGATTAAGTGGTTTCCAGGGTTGAGGAATCAGATATTTAAGAGGGTACTTGGTAAAGAGCTTTGTCTTTCTGACTAACAACCAAGAGAAACAACAGACAATAGAAATAGACTCATAGATGATTCTGAAATTAGAGTGATTAGCTAGGAATTTTTAAAAATGCAACTAATACATTGAAGGGGAAGAAAAGAAGAAAGGATGGAGAACTTGAGTGAAGACCTAGAAATCATAAAATAAAGTCAAAAAGAAATTCTAGCAATGAAAAATACAGTAACTGAAATTAAGAATTCAACAAATTTAACGACAGGTTAGAACAGAGAATTATTGAACTAGAAGAAAAATTCATTGAAACTATCCAGAATAACACACACAGAGAAAAAAAAGGATAAGGAGTATAGACAAATCATAAAAGAAGCATGGGACATGGCTAAAGAGCTAACAAACCTGAAACTGAAATTTCAGAGGGAGAGGGACAGAAGGAGAAGAGGAAGAGGAAGATGTGAGGGAGAGGGAGAGGGAGAATGAATGAGGATGAAGCGGCAAATAGTGGTTAAGAATTTTCCAAAACTGATGAAAGACGTCAAAATTCTTTATAAAATAAAACCAGGATAAATAAAAAGGAAATCATAAAGAAGTACATTGTAGTCAAAAATACAATTGATTTTCTAGTACGTAACAGAATAACTACCATTTGAAGCACTTACTTTATGGGTGCTATTTAATTTTCACCACTGGAAAGGCATAATTATTATTTTCACCTTGAAAATAAAGAATCAAGGCTCCAAGAGCTCAGGTTAGATGCCCCGAATCTTACAGTTGGGGTGCAGAAGACTTAGGTCTCAAAGTCCTTGTGTCCTCACAACTGTGCTACCCCATTCCTTCAGGAGACGTGCAGGCCGTTGTCTCTTATGTTCTGGCTCTGGACTCTGGCCGCACACAGTCCCGTGCCATCTTTGATGGGACCAAGAATAGTACATACAGACAGAAGCAGACCCTGGGGCTGACACGGAAATGTGAAACCCTGACCCTGCTGTTACCGGTGAGCAGGCGAGTGGCCCGATTCCTGTGTCAAGAATGAGGTGGGCTTGGGAGGCAGAGAAGGGAAGATCCCCTAATGCACAGTCTGTCTCAGAAATGTGTGGATGACTCAGTGAGCCCCATCATCCTGCGCCTCAACTACACTCTGGTGGGGATACCTGTGTCCTCTTTTGGGAACCTTCGGCCAGTTCTGGCTGAAGATGCCCAGAAATTTTTCACAGCCTCGGTGAGTCCTGGCGTTGGGCCCTTGCTGGGGGATGGAAAAGACAGGAGGCTGATTGCTAAAGCTTGTTTTATTTCATTATTTTATTTTATTGTTTCATTTCATTATCTCTTTTCCTTTCTTTTATCATATTCTTAATGTTCAGTTTCCCTTCGAGAAGAATTGTGGCAATGACAACGTTTGCCAGGATGACCTCAGCATCAGCTTCAGTTTTAGAAAGTGAGTTTCTTTTCCTCATCACATCTTCGCCTCTGCTCTGTCATGTGGTGCTTGGCTCTTCTGGCTGAGGGAACCTGCACAGAGCAGTTTCTTCAGAGGCATTTGTGCAGTGCCAGGTCCTGAGTGGCTGTCCATCCATCTATTGCCTTTCCCTGAAAGTGCCTGTGTCCCTTTCCCACCAGGACAGACTTGCCCCAGGACAACCCCAGGTGCCTCACTGTTGCTGTCTTGTTGCTCCCACAGCCTGCAAACCCTGGTGGTGGGCGACCCCCGGGACCTCAATGTGGTGCTGACTGTGAAGAATGAGGGTGAGGACTCCTACGGGACTAAGGTCGCCCTCTACTTCCCAGCAGGCTTGTCCTATCGGAAAGTGTCAGATATCCAGGTAGCCAAATCCTTTTCTGGCCCCTCTGCCCCTTGCTTTTCTTTTCTCCGCGGTTGGGCTTGGTAACATCACATCTGCCCCCCTCCCCCAGAACCCGCGCTCACAGCGACGTTGGTCCCTGCCCTGTTTCTCTGATTCCTCCACCGAGGGAGTTGGAGCTTTGAGGAGCATCACCTGCAGCGTAAACCACCCCATCTTTCCAGACAACTCTGAGGTCAGAGCCACTGGTTTTCCCCCTCTTTTTCTCTTTTGTCTTCTTCTGGAATTCTCCTCCTTCTTCTTTTCTCCTCTTTTGCTTTTTCCTTCTTGTTCTTTTCTTAAAAGTGGGGGCTCCCTTTTTTTTCCTTACAAAACAGCCTTATTGTGATATACCTCATGCATACCATAGACTCATCCATTTAAAATGTACAATTCAGCGGCCTTCAGTGTACTCAGAGTGATCCATTTTCAAGGTCTTGCTATTGGCCCCCAACCTCCACCTCCCCAGACTCTGATCAGCACTAATTTACTTGACCTCTGTAGATTTTTCATATTCTAGACATTTCATCTAAATGGAAACATACAGTATGTGGTCCTTTGTGACTGGCTTCTTCCAGTTAGCATATGTTCAAGGATCATTCACTGATGAGTACTTCATTTCCTTCTATTGCTGAATAACTTCCTGTGGTGTGGATTGATGGGGTTTTATTTACCCATTCATTAGCTGACGGATGCTTGTGTTGTTTCTTCTCTCCTGTTCTTATCACCTTGACTCATGTCTCCAATTCCAGGTCACCTTTATTGTCTCATTTTATGTGGAGTTTAGTGCTTCCCTTGGAAACAAACTACTCCTCAAGGCTAATGTGACCAGGTACACTGATTCCTCACCTATCAGGTCCCCGTCCAGGGCAAACTTTCTCCCTCTCCCTACTGATTTTCTGTTCAGATCATCCATTCATGTATTCACTGAACAGAGATGAGACATATCAGGTGCCAGGCACTGTACTGAGCAAGGGTGGGACAGTAGTGATTAAGGCATCTGTGGTTCCTATCCTCACAGAGGGCATAATCTAGTGGCATAGGTGGACAAGAAAATGTGATTATAATATGGTATGAAATGCGTGACTAAATGGGGAGGGCGTGCAGTGTTCTTGGGAACTTGGCTTTCAGAAAACATCTCTGAAGAAATTATATGAAGACAGAAAGAAGGAAAGATGTTCCAAGTAAGGTCTGGAGCCTGGAAAGATCAGGGTGTGTTTAGGAGTGGCCAGGCACCTGGTGCAGGATCCACAGTGGTGGTTAGATGTCACACAGTGACTGATGAGCAGCGTTAAGGGACTTGCAGTTTAGACCGTAGGAGGGAGATGATTATATTTGTGTGTTAGAAAGCTCATTCTCCATGAAGACTGGAGTCTTAGTCACTTTCTCGTTTCTGGGACAAAATACCTGTTACCTGCAACTTAAAGGAGGAGTGGTTTATTCTGGCTCAGTTTCAGCCCATGGTTGGAAGACTCAAATGCAGAAACAGCGTGGTGCAAGGGCCTGCCATGGAGAAAGCTGCTCACATTGCGGCAGGCAGGAGGCAGGCAGAGAAGCGAGGAACTGATAGGGGTGGTGGTGGTGGTGGTGGCGGTACTGGCGGTGGCGGTACACCCTTCTAGGCCATGCTCCAGTGACCCACCTCCAACCAGGCTCCACCTCCTAACAGTGGATCAAGCTCTGAACTCATTGATGGATGAATCCAGCCATGAGCACGGCACCCCTATGATCCAATCACCTTCCACAACTCCCACCTCTGAACACTGAAGGCTTTGTGGGGGCATCCAAACCTAAACCACAACAGCTGGAAATTGAGGTGCAGCAGTTTTGAAGTCAGAGGACCAGCTGCAAGGTGGCTGTAGACATCAGTGCGAGCAGAGCTGGATCTGGGCCACGTAGGGATGAGGAGTTAGAGAGCACGACTTGGTGACTGACTGGAAGTAGTTGGGTGATAGGGAGGGAGAAGGAGGAGAAGCTGGCTCCCAGTTCCCAAGAGCTGGCTAAGATCTCTCTTTCCTTTCAGTGAGAACAATATGCCCAGGACTAAGAAAACTGAATTCCAGCTGGAGCTGCCTGTGAAATATGCGGTCTACTTGATAGTCACCAGGTGCTGGCCCCAGGCTTGTAGCTGGGCCAACAGCTGCTGCACTTCTGTAATTGTGTTTGTGAGTCTGTGCTTGTATTTGTGTGTGTGTGCTTGTGCGTGTGAGGATCTATGTGCACGTGTGTGTGTTGTGTATGTGTGTAAGTGACCCAAACTGGCACATACTGTGTCCGACCTGCCTTGCCCCCTGCATGCCCCTCCCCCTAAGGCTGCATTACTATGAGCCTGGGCGCTCCTCACATACAGCCCAGGACCCCTCCCATGAGACCCCTCATCTTCTGTCACCTCCTGTCTTTTCTTTCTCTCTTTAGTGGTGAAGCTTCTACCACATATCTGAACTTCACAGCTTCAGAGAAGACCAGTCGGACCATCCAGCACCAATACCAGGTGGGGAGCAAGGGGAGGAGGGCGGTGTGAGGAGAATGTGGAAATGATGATAGAAAATGTGTGAACGGTGCCTGCTGTGTGCTGGGCATGGCAGAGAGGAGGGGAGGGAAGGAGAGGAGGATCGGACGCTTCTCGCACCCACACACAGTTCTGGAAGGCACCGTTGCTCTCCTTGCTTTATAGATGGATACAGTGGGGCTTGGAGAGGTTAACAGAGCATGTCCAAGTGCTCACAGCTAATAAGTGGAAACGCCAGGACACCAGGCCAGCCTGGCTGGCTCCTAAGTGTGTGTTGAATGGCTACACTCTCCTGCCTCTTGGAAAGGGACGGGACATGGCTCTTCTTCAGGTGTCCTGGGCTGTAGGGGCTGGGGAAGCCAAGTCCCGCAGCTCATGGGGCCACCACAGCCCTGACCCTTCCCTTTCCTGGTCTAGTTCAGCAACCTGGGCAAGAGGAGCCTCCCCATCAGCGTGGTCTTCTGGGTTCCTGTACGTCTGAACAATAAGATCGTTTGGGACCACCCCCAGCTCACCTTCTCCCCTGTGAGTTCAGCTGGGCCTGAGAAGTGGGGCCAAGTCCTCCCCTCACCCCCCATAGCCCCAATCTTTTCTGAAATATCAATTTCCTGCTCTGAACTTTGGAACCTCTTCTGAGCCTTCCCTGGACTCCGAGAATGGGTCAGGAATCCTTCATTTCCCTCTCCCCTCACTGACTGCGTCTCTTGCCTCAGAATCTCTCGAGTGCCTGCAACACTGAGGAAAGATTACCTCCTCACTCTGATTTCCTGGATAAGCTTGAGAAGACCCACATGCTGGTGAGAAACAACCTAATTCCAGCCTAACTCCCTATGTAATGCCATTGCAGCCCTCTTGTCGAATCCAATATGGCCTCCTGACCAAGAGGGCTGAGATGCAGATGTGTTCCTGCACCCATTTCCTCAGCTATCTCCCTCCTCTCCTCCCTTCCCCAGAACTGCTCCATTGCTGTCTGCCAGAGAATTGAGTGTGACATCCCATACTTTAACACTGAGGAAGAGTTCAACGTCACTCTCCATGGCAACCTCTTATTCGACTGGTACATCAAGGTCTGCGAGGTGCCGAGGTGCTGGGGCCTCTTGGGGCAGGCACTGCTGTGCTACTCCAGGGCCCCTGGCCTGGCCAATACTCTGTTCTCTTCCACAGACATCAAGTAACCACCTCTTGGTTGTGAGCACAGCGGAGATCTTGTTTAACAACTCTGTGTTTGCCTTGCTCTCAGGACAGGGAATGTTTGTGAAGTCCCAGGTAGCTGTTTCAGGCACAGAAAGCCTGCTGGAGGGTGGAGGAGAAGCTCGGCTTGTGAAGACCATCTTTGGACTGGGAAGTGGGAGGAGAGAAGCAGGTGGGAGGGAGAAGACTGGCTGGGTACTGGGGATATAGGGAAGGCGAAGGCTTTGGGGTCAGGGAATGCGCAGGCCCCCTGACTGGTGAAAGCTCCAGAACTCTGGGATCCATTCAACTCACATCTTTTCTCCTCTTTCTCTCTCAGACAGAGACCAAGGTGGAGCGTTACGAAGTTCACAACCCTCTTCCACTCATTGTGGGGAGTTCCATCGGGGGACTGTTGCTCCTGGCTCTCATCACCGCGGGGTTGTACAAGGTGTCCTCTGCTTGGCCCTCTTCTTGCCCTTCCCCTTTCTCATGCAGCAGCTCCATTAGTGGGTTCAGCTCCCCGTGTTGCTGCTAGCTGTGTGCCCTTGAGCAAGTCAGAGCCTCTCACTGCCTTGGTTCCTTCAGTAACAGCAATGCCCATTTTGGGAAGGAAATGGGGTTAATATGTGTAGAGCAACTAGAATGGCCCCTGGAGGATGAGCCACAGTACGAGATTTTTTTTTTTTTTTTTTTTTTTTTTGAGACAAGGTCTTGCTATACAGTTCAGGCTGGTCTTGAACTCTTGTGATTCTCTTGCCTCAGTCTTCTGGGTGCTGAAATTACAGCCATAGGCCACTATGCCCAGCAGGACTCTTTCTTCTTATTTTAGTTTGTTTCCTTCTTGGACCCAATGTTGGTGCTGATTCCCTCCCGGCCTCACTTGCCCTGGGTCCCTCCCACATTCTGCCCCATTGATTTCTGCTCTTTGGGGCCCTTCAGTTCCCCTCCTGTTCTGCCTCACCTTCAGTTGCTCCCCTGACTCGGCGTCCCTTACATCTCTGTCTGTGCTCCTCAGCTCGGCTTCTTCAAACGGCAGTACAAGGACATGATGAATGAAGCTGGTCCCCAGGAGGCACCACCCCAGTAATGGCTCCTTCTCCATGGAGGGGCCTCTGAGAACCAACAGGGCTTCGTCAGAGCAACGAGCAGGCCCCTGGGCTGCTGGACAGACATGTCTTGCAGAAGGCTGCGGCAAGAAAGCCCTGCTTGAGTTTCCATTCGTGTGTGTGTGTGTGTGTGTGTGTGTGTGACTGGTGTCTGTGGCGTATGGGAAGAGTGCCTTAGCACAGTCTCTTGGACTCCTGTGTATACGGGAGAAGATGCTGCCGGGCCTTCCTTTGGGAGGAGCGATGGCACCCTTCGGGGTGAGCATAAAGGGAAAGGGAAGCAGCTCTCTCGTAGGTGGAGGAAGTGAGACAGCCTGTGGGTGACTGTGCAGGCATGAGGGAACCTGCGTCACCAGGGCTGGCTGGACCTGGAGAAGCCGAGCCTACGCAAAATCAGCCCACACCAGAGGCCATGGGCCAATAAAGATTCCAAGGAGGATTTGTAAATCTCCCTTTTCCTCTTCATATTTTACTTTTGTTTTGTTACGTTTATTTTTGTATTGATAAACCTGTCCATAGTGCAAAAAACGAAAGACATTCAGGGTGTACGATGGAAAGTCTCTCTTCCCATCTTTTAAAGTCCTCTTTGTAGAGGCAGCCAAGCTATGTGTTTTTGCGTCTCTTTCAGAAAGATTCTAGGTACATGCAAACACACACACAGGCTTTTTTTACACAAATGGCAGCATACTTTATACTGTTCTAATCTTGCTTTTTTCATTAATACAGCACAGAATGTTTCATATCAGGACACAAATTACTTTTTCTCATTCACACACGTGTATAGTATTTTATTGCATGAGTGTGTCATTATGTATTTAGCCAGTCTTCTTTGGATGTATTATTTTCAACCTCTTACTGTTACAAACAATGCCAAAAAATAAATGGGATATATGTTGTTTTTGCATATGTGTTAAGGATAATCTATAGGGTGCATTTTTAGAAGTTTGAGATTTCCCAGAAACAGACCCAAGAAAAGAATTTGAGTGAAAGAAGTTTATTTAAGAGATTTCCCCTTGAAATACTCACTAGCTGGGGGAAATGAGCTGGGGGAGGGAAGAGAGTTGGTAGCTGTGTCATCAACAGAGATGGCACTGTGAGTCCTGGAGCTTGGCTTCACTGGGAATCTCTGGGAGGTGATATGAGGTATTGTCATGATTCATATCTAAATGCCCCCCCCCCAAAGTCTCATGTGTTCAGAGGGAGGCCTTTTGGAAGGTGACTAACTCATGGGGTGAAGAGTGCACCAGTGGATTTATCCGTGATGAGTTCAGTAGCTGCACGTGCAGTAGCTACAGTGCAGGTGGGTCACTGTGATGGGAGCTGAAAGGGTGCAGTCTTATCCTTAGCCTTTCCCTTTTCTCTCTGCTTCCTGATGTTCAGGGAATGAGCAGCTACTCTCTTCAACACCCTTTTACCGTACAGTTTCTCCCTTTCAGCCACCCAACTTTAGACTGAACCCACTGGGAACCATGAGCCTCATAAACCCCTCCTCCTTTAAATTGTGGCTGTTGGGTATTTTGTGCCAGTTATGGGAAAGTGCTAATTCAGGTACACAGATACCGTTTCCTCATAGTTCTTGGCTGAGGGCTGCTTATGGTGGGGAGAAGGTGTTAGTCCCCTGGCCCTTTGGTCCTGACTCACACGAGCACAGAGAAGGAGACACAGGTGGTACTGGCTGGAATCTAACAGAAGTGCACAGCCCTTGGTAAGGCCCATGAGGATATAGGTAGGCCCAGCTGGCTGAGGTGTGGTGTCCATGTCCAGGTGGCCCTCCCTCCCTCTACCTGCTAACGTGCATCCTTCCCAGTTTTCATACTGGCCCTGCAAAGTGCCTGCCGCTTGCTATTTAGTATTATCTGAATTTCATCTACGAGGAGACCCAGGCTTAGTTGGTACTGATTGCCTGAGATCACACCGATAAGAAGAGAATGAAGCTGGAATTTAAAGCCAGCTCTGTCTTGCGCTCAAATTTTTCTTTTACTCTCCTGGAAGCCTCAAGGTGATGGCCTTGAAGCAGGTACTGTAGGAGGAGTGACTTTTTTTTTCTCTTATACTGTTGGTTTGAACCATATGAAATTCTGACCTGTTAAATACATTTTTTTCTTTTAAAAAGAAAGAGTTCATTCTGTTTTACTCAGGCTGGCTCCAAAGTTCTCTGCTCAAATCATAGTCCTACCTCAGCCTCCTAAGTTCCTGGGACTACAGATGCTTGCCCTTTTACCTAGATCTGTGGGTACTTTTTTGGACTAAAATGTTGATTTTATTATATTCATTGAGATGCAAGAAAATCATGGTTTAGATGAATACCTGTTCCAGATTAACAGAAAGAGGGAGGTGAAAGAAGGTGTTGGGTTATGGTTTGAGTGAGCTCCCCCAAGGGCTTGTGTGTTGAATTTTAATCCCCACTGGGAGGTACTAAGTGTATAGAAGCTTAATCCAACCTTGGTGTTTAGAGATGGGGCTTTTGCAATAAGGTCATCAGGCTAGAGCCCTCTGCTGCAGGAATTTTGGGTAGAGATGGGACACTGAGGCCTTCTTCCCAGGAAGCAACTTTATTTGTGCTGGAACTGATTTAGCAAATTTGTATCCAAAGACTGAGTGCCAAACATGAAGTAGTTGTACCATTTTGTACAATTTTTGTGTACTTGTCTCCCTTATTTGGGCATACACTAACATTTTACAGTCTGGTTGGACATATATTAACATCCTACAGTCTGGATGGATATGATTTACCTTACAGAGGAGTCCTTGGGAGGAGTCCTACTGCACTTCCAGGATTGAATGCTGGTAGCTTTATAAGAAGAGGGAGGGAGGCCAGAAGAGACACATGCATACTCCTTATCTCTTACCGTGTGATTCCCTGTACTGCCTCAGCACTCTGCCAGCGACAAGACCACCACCAGATGTAAGGCTTCAACTTTGGAGCTCCAGAATTGTGGACCAAAATAAATTTCTTCCCTTTATAAAGTACACAGCTTTAGGTATTTGACTACAGTCATGAAAAGTGGACTAATACAGACGATGCCCAGGAGAGGTGGCATCTAATACAAGCAAGGGCAGAAAACATCCAGGCAGAATAGAGTATAGTAGAGGTGAGGCTGGAAGAGTACATAGAAGCTTGACCATCTAAACCTTGTGAACCAGAGTGAGGAGTCTCAGTTTTACTCAAGCTTCAGTAAGGGATCATCAAAAGAGGGCTGATGAACTAATGGGTGTTTGTGCTCTTGGGGTGGAACAACACAGGTCACCTTTGGGTAGTTCTACACAATCTTATCACCTGACTTAAAAATGAAATCTGTTTAGAAATTTTCTTTTTTTTTTTTAGATTGAAAAATAAAGTTCTCAAAAATCTTCAGAGATCCTTAATTGTAACCACATCTTAGTCAGTTTTCCGGTGACTGGACACAATAGCTGCCACCCACAATGTAAAGAAGAGGTTTAATTGGCTCACAGTTTCAGTCCCTGGTCAGCTGCCTGCAAGGCAGGAATTTCATAGAGGAGGATGATAAAGGAGATTGTGAAAGCTGCTGAGTTCGAGGTGGCCAGGAAGCACAGAAGGGGAACAGTGCTGGAGAAGAAGAGCCAGGAACCAAATATGGTACTCATGGTCACATGTCTATGACCCACCCAGACACTAATCTACCAAGCATTTTTTAATCCAATGAAGTTAACAAATCAGGATTAACTTGTCACACCCCCAGGAAGGGAGAGAAACTCCCCTGTAGTCACCAGTCCTCGGGCAGGGACTTAAGATCCTACAGACTTAGGGTCCACATTGGCATCGCTGAATTAAAAGTTTGTGTTGAATTCGGTCATAGAGGTGCTTTGTGATGAGCTGGAAAATAAATAATTTCATGTGACAAACAATCCCAGCATGACCACAAAGTTACTAGCAAAGCATCATAAATCTCTGATAATAAAAAATCTAACCCAGGAAAACCTACCATTGCCATTTTTTTTTTTGAGGGGTAGGCAATCTCTCACTTAAGAATAAATAAAATCTTTTGGCATCTATCCTCTTTTTTTCTTTTTTAACTCAGTAATAGAATTCTTTTATTTTTTACTTTTTGAGACAAAGTCTCGTTATGTAGTTCAGGTTGACCTTGAACTCACTATATAGCATAGGCTGGTCTCAAATTCACAGTAAGCCTCCTGCTTCAGCCTCCCACTTGCTGGGATTATAGATATGTGCCACCACACCTGACTATAATAGAATTATCTAGGCTGCTACATAGTAACTGTGATAATTATGACTTTTCTGCCTGTGTATTTGACCTCTTGGCCTGACTCCTTTGCAGTGTGACCTTGCCACTCTTCCCACAGAGTGGTGGAGCCTATTTATCTACTTCCCTGGATCCAGGCTGGTCTTGCAGCTCACTTTGACCCATGGGGAAGTGGGAGTTCTGGAGCCTAGTCCCTAAGAAGTGTTGCGGTTCGGCCCTGTCTTGGAACCTTGAGGTTGCCATGCTGTGATCCATACAGCACAGGAGAATGACATAGAGGAGACAGGAGAGGCCACACGCAGTAACACAGTTGCCAGGCGCTTGTGTGAGGCCACTGCCCTCTTCTGCCCCAGTCAGCCACCAGGAGATGCAGTCACAGGTAACATCAGCACAACTGCCTGGATTGTGACATCGCAGAAGTGTTAGAAGTAACAAGGTGCTGGTATTGGGTCCTCTGGGCTTTGGTGCGGTTTGTCGATGCCACAATGGATAGCTAACTGGTCATCCAGTTACATATCACGTTTCCTAGTCTTTTTGCAGCTGGGGTGCCCATACGCCTAGGTTCTGCCTAAAGGGAAGTGAGTAGAATGAAGTGAATCAGTCACTTTTTTGTTTGTGGTACCACTATGAAATGGCTCTGAGCAGGATTTAAAATTAACTAATTGGCTTTCTGTTTATCTGTGAGCCTGTCCAAGGCCTAGGCCCCTTGCCTGGCAATGGGAGCTGATTCATAGTAAATGAACCTCTATGAATCACTGGTCCTGGCAGAGGTCTGTAGTGGCCGATGAGGCCAGAGATACCTCAAAGGGCAAGATAAGGTCACCACCGCCAACGCCTAGCTCAGACTCAATTAAATAGATAGAGACTGCAGCTGCAAACATCACATACTTGCAGGTGTCTCTTTCCCACCATAAATGTCATCATGGAGATAAGACAGTTCTCCTTAATTGGCACAATTTACTACTTGGAGAAGTCTTTGAAGTGACTCCCAAGGTCCTGCTCATTTCCCGTGCTTTCCTCAGTATCCCCCTCTTTGTCTGCTATGAAAATAAATATGGGTGGCCGAGAGAGGCTCTTTGTCTTAGCCCTCATGATAGTCTCAGAGTCAAGAACTCTGCAAGGGGCTTTGATCCTCTGGGAGCCCTAAAATCATACCACTTGTCTCTTTTATTTAAGCCTTTGCTGTACACTCGTTTGGGAGATTGGGAATCTAGGTTGGGTCCCCGATAATAGCTGACATAAACAACAAAGGAGAAAAGGTTTATTTGAGCTCATGGTCTCAGAGGTTTCAGTCCTTGACCAGGTAGCTTCAAGGTAGAAATATCACGGTGCAAGGCTGTGGCAGAGGAAAGCGGCTCATTTCATGGCAGCCAGAGGCAGAGAATGCAGGAAAGAGACCTAAAAGAGATGTACTATATCCACCCTCCAAAGGCCTCCCCTACTTAACCAGCCCAACCCCCTCCTCACAGCACATTCGGCTATGAACCCACCAGGGGTTCAGCCACTGAGGGGGTTAGTTCCCCTGTGATTCAGCTACCTTCTAAAGCCCCATCTGCATACATAAGACTTCTACGGGGTATTTCACATCTAAACTGTAAGGGTGAGCGGATTTGGAGGCAGGCCCTTTGGGGTAAGGAGTGCCCTTTCTTTCACTTCACTGTTTTCCCACTAGCAAATGAGTGAATGTCACGATGTACTACTGTGGACCTGAAAGATGAAGAAAACACCCCAAATGCTGAGGAGCATGGGAGCCTGGATTCCGACTGCAGAGTGACCATGTCAGTTGTAGGCCCATATTCTCCCATGGTTACAGCAGACAGAAAGGAACAGTGATACTGGACAGATAAGCTTTCCTGGAGGATGCTTCTGTACTTGGCTTGTTACACACACAGCTGTAGCCTGGCTTCCTACGGGAAAGTCACTGAAAGCCACCTTGCTGAGGAGTATGCTTTTGGAACTACTGAATCTCAATCCAGGCTCCAGACTCACTCAGCATGCTTACAATGAGGTCAGTTAAGCTGTGTCTATGCATTTATTTTCTTTGTATAAATACTGCCTGACATGTTGCTGGCCAGAGGTCTTAGAACCTGGTCTAGACCTAGGGCTGCTTGAATCCAAAATTGTGAATAAAAGCCAATTAAGGGTATGCCTGTGTTGGGTGGGGTATCTGGGGAGTCGCTTGTTTTTCTGCTTGATTTTGCTGCACACCTAAATGTGTTGTATGAAGAAGCAACAATAAAACCATAATGAAACAAAACAAAACAAAAAGCCAATTAAGGTCTTTAGACTAGATTTGTGGTAATTTTGTCTCCTGCAAAGGCCTTGTTATTCTACCTCTGACACTGCAGCTGCTCCTGTGTTGTAACTAATATCTCTACTTCCAAAGATTCTGTTTTCGTACTTGGTGCAAGAAACTAAACAGTGATAAAGCTTGAAGACATTTCGGTGGTGCTACTGTCTCATGTTGTAGCATTTCAGACTCCTCCTTCTTATTACTACTTATGATGTGACTGGCACCCAAAATAGAGGGGTGGGAGTGTTTACCTCTTTACATCCTGGGCATGATTACAGCCTGTAGTGTTTCCTGCTTGGGCAGGACTTCCCTCTGAGTCTACTTGGATTGGTCTCCAAGATTTATCCCTGACCTCTGAGGACTCCACAGGGAGGGTCATGTCCCTTCCCACCTGGTGGCAGGGTGACTGGATAGAGAAATTAACTGTGCTCTGCTTCCCCTGTAGATGCAGAAGAAAGGTACTAGAAAAGCGACACGTATCCTGATGGTGTGGATTTCCCGTCCACAGGGCAAGTCATGCAACTTTGTGTTTGGAAATTCCTAATTGAACCACTTTCAGCTTAGAAGATTTCGAAGTGATAGACCTTGGGCCAAATCCAGCCATCATATTTTATTTAGCCCGTTTGGTCTTGTTTTTTTTTTTTGTCTTTTTGATTTAGTTGCTGACATTTGAATGTTACAAAATTTATGAAAAATATCCAAATTTATGGCTGCTCTTGAAAAACCAGAATATTTGGCATGAGGGGCTACGCTAGACAGAGTGCCCTGGTTAGGCAGGGCGTGGCTTTGTTCATACCAGTTCCCCCACTCCAAATAGCACTCTGGTCTCTGGGGTCAAAGTCAGGTGTATTTGAGGCGATCTTCTGATCCTGTTCCTCCCTCTCAAGTTCCTGTTTTTCAAATGCTCCAGAGCTGACAAACCATAATTTTGAAAGAGAAAGGTGTTGTGGTTAGTAACCACACTCGGGGGTGCCAGGTTTTAAAATGGGCGATATGAGACAGATCGGATGTATCTCGTGCCCCTGACGTACTCCCTCTCACCTCTCAGCCTCTGCCTACCCTCTGATCTTCTGTCCAGATCTCACTGTTCTTTCCCCCATCACCTAACTCTTGCCATTGCTTAAATGTTACCTCCTCCAGATCCTGTTTCTCCAGGTGAGAAAAGTTCTGCCTGACACAAACTGCCACAATACCCTGTGCCCCTGCAGACAGGGCAGCCCTTTGGGACCTGACTCCCAAACATACCCTCAGACTCCTGGACATGTTACTCTTGGAACCTGTAATAAATAACTGCTGAATACAGATGATGAGCAAATGGATGAATGAATTCTGTTCTTTTTGAGCCTTCTATCAGGGCCAGGTAGAAGTTAAAGTTCAGTGAAGAACTTATTGTCACTTAACTTCTTCCCCTGCTCTACTCTGCTTCGCTCATCCCCGCCTTTCCTAAGAGCTGCCTTTACTAAACTGCCAGCCTTCAAATTCCTATCTCTGATTCTGAATCTAGGAAAACAGTCCTACGACGACTACTGTTCCAAAGAACTTGCCGACCCTCTGTTGGTTTCTCCCATCCAGCCAGTAACCAGGCCTTACTCAGCTTCTAAAATCAGATGAGATCAGACACATTCACAGGGTGGGATGGCTGTAGAATCACCTGTTGTTTTCTTTATAGCCGTTATCACTGTCTGGCAAAGAAGTTCTTGTTTACTTGTTTCCTCCACCTGGCTGTAGTTTCAAGTTCTTGAAGGCCAAGATTGTCTGTTTTTGTTTCTAAAGGTATCTATACTGCTGGGACGGTGCCTTACATAAAGTAGGATCTCAATTGATACTTATTAAATGAATGAATGAAGACTGTGACATGGCAGAAAGGATTGTATTGGGAGCTGATACAGTCTCCTGATCCTATGGATGTGCAGATGGTGAAGGATAACAGACAACAGACAAAGTATTATGACATACAGGAGTCCAGGAAGATCAGAGCTCTTGTGGCTAAGACAGACTTCTCCAATTGCCCACTATTTCTTTGAGTACATAATGTCAGGGGTGTGTGCAGAGAAGTGCACAGAATAGCTGAGGTAGAAGGGTGTGAAAGTGAGCAAGGCCTTATGAAGATAGATCAAAGACATTCTAAGCAGTAAATCTTTACTTAATGAGAAAACTGTTTTATCTCTAGGGTTGGCAATTATTGCCTTGAACTCTGAGATTTATTGCCCTCAGCTGCAGTGCTATCTTGACTTCAGAGATGTCGTGGTGTCATGGGTCACTACAGGCCTCCACCATGACTATAGGCATAGTGAGTTCTATTTCTGCATGCTAGCCGCTGGCTCCTCAAGCAGGTCATTAGGCCTGGGACAGACTCATAAGTTACTATAGAAAGCCAATTGATTAATTCTAAAGCCTGCTCAGCACCACCTCTGTGTAGTCTCCAAAAAGCTTGAACTAGAGCCAGTAAATTATGGGACTAGGAAGTATATGAAGATCACCAATGGATGATAAAAGCTATACATTGTAGTAATGTTTTCTTTGTACAGATTCATCTCAGTGTTGGCCTCCTATTTCTGGTGATAGAATGTTCTCTTCCTGGTAGAAGGAGAACACCTTTTGCCTGAGAGGTTTTGTTTTGCTTCAAGCAGAGAGGAAGAGGTCAGAGAGTATTTCCTGCAAGTCTTCTTGCTCCATCGCCTTTAGCTCAAAATAATCAATATGGGGAAATTACATATTTTGGGGTAGGGGGCTCCAAACCCCTTCAAGGTCAATCCAGGCTCATTAAATGTTTAACAACTGCCCAGAGATGTGGATGTATATTTCCCATTTCTGAGAAGAGAATATCGATGATGAAAAGTTATGTTAAATTGCCCAAAATCAGACTGACTTTCCATAGTTTGGGGTTCAGCCCAGATGTGCTTACTCACTTCTATGGGTTGCAACTTAGTCTGAGAACTGGGCAAGGCACCATGATGCCTTCAGGTGGGAGGAAAGCCAGGCTGGGAGAAGGCCTGTCACCAACACTCCAAGCTCACCCTCCTTCTCTGACCACCTCTTTTCTATTATTTTCACTCTTCCCTGTGTCCCAGTGCCAAGTCTTTACCTTCCCTTTTCTCCTCTGGCTCTTTTCTCTGAGGTTAAGTGCAAAGTAAATATTATATATATATATATATATATATATATATATATATATATATATATGGTACTGGCGATTGAACCCAAGGCCTTTTCACTGAGCTCTATCCCAATCATTTTTTATTTTTTGTTTGAGACAGAGTCTTATTAAGTAACTCTGTCTCAAACAAGTCTTATTAAGTTGCCTGGACTGGTTTAGAATTCCTAATCCTCCTGCTTCAGCCTCCTAGACTGCTGGGATTGTAGGCATGTACTATCATGCCTGGCTTATTCCACCACATCACTTACCATCCATGGGGGCTTGAACAAAAACGAGCCCTTTTTTTTTTGTCAGTGTGTGTGAGCCAACTGTGCTTCCTCCTTCTTCTTTCCTTTGTTGCCTCCATTTTCTTCGTCTACCAGGTACACTTTACTTGTGTTCCTTAGTTTTGCTGTGTTCCTTAGTTCCTTCATTTTCTTTAGCTCCCCTCCCTTTTTTTTTGTCCTGGGGATCAAATTCAAGATTGCTGTACCACTAAATTATATTCCCATCTCTTGTCTTTTATTTTGAGACAGAGTCTTGCTAGTTTGCTGAGGTAGGACTTGAATTCATGATCCTTGTGCCCCAGCCTCCCAAGTGCTGAAATTACAAGCTTGCGTACCACACCCAGGTTTCTTCAGTCTCTTATTCAAGCTAAGCAAATCTTTATTTTATTCTATATTTACACCAATCCAAGTTGGTCTGTCTCTTTGAAAGGCAGAGTCTGCCTTGCTCTGAGAAGCATTCTGATTTATGTTATTACTTAGCAGGCGACAAGGGGATCCGGGCTGAGGGCTTGCTTCATTCACTTTAAATCTGCAGATTTCCCTTTCACTCCCCCAGCCACCTGTTCACTCACTGTTGTAGTTTGAGTGCCTCCTCCAAAACTCATTTTGAAACTGAATTGCCATTTTGTATTAAGAAGTGTGACTCTCTGAGAGTTATTTGGTCATGAAAACTTTCTCCTTATGAATAGACCAATGGTGTTGTAGCTAGATTAGGTTCCAAATAAAAGGGTAAGTGTAGACTTCACCCTTTCTCTCTGTCTTGAACATGCTCATGTGTCCTTCTGCCATGTTATCAAAGCCTGTGGCAATTGTGAATACCACGCTCTTGGACTTCCCAGCCTCTGGAATGAAGCACCAAATAAAATTCTAGAGCTTATAAGTTTGCCCATTCTATGTTATTCAGTTATCACAGCAGAAGCAAACTAAGATATCTACCCACCCATCTACCTGTCATAGGTAGCTGAGTTAGTTAAAAATATTATAGGCCGTCAGACAGGGCTAGACCCTCAAAGGAGCCAGTGCAGAATTTCAGATACCTTGTGACCTCTGAGGAGACAGGCACCTCTTGCTGTGGGCTGGATCTCAAGAAAAAAGGCAGAGTAAAGAACCACACCCTAAGTACCCACAGTCCAAATAGTTCTCTATCACCCTGTGGAAGTCAGGAGTCAGCATCCCAACCCTCTACAGGAAGAGTCACTGCTGTTAAGCATTCCCGCTTACTACGTGACTCGCTTCCCCATTTGTCCTTGATTTAATCAATTTTACCTGAGCAATTAGTCTTATTGGTTAACCATAGTTATGTCCCACCTTATGCCCACCTTACACGTTCGTGTTTTTTCCCTGCCTTGGACCCATTTAACTTCATGATTTTACTCTATAAAAATTCCTAGAAAAGACAGAGCTCCTGGCAACCTGCTTGGGACCCCTTCTGTCTCTCTGACAGAAGCTTTCTTTCACTAATAAATATATTCTGCTCTTAACCTCCGTTGTTCCTAAAATTCATTCTTCAATTTTAGAAAACAAAAACTCATGCTGGACATACAGTGGGTTGAGAGTTTCATTCCCCTATATCACACCTATACCTTCTTCCGTCACCCACATGTCTACACAAAAACTCATCTACCCTGTTGCCATCCATCCACTCACATACCTGACAGACCTATACTGTGTGTTTATTCAGGGTCGAATGCCCAGTGTTGAAGAGACAAGGAGAAATGAGACTCAGCAGCTCCCTCAATGAACTCATCTAGATGGTGTCATGTTTTGCTTTACATTAAGAAAGACTGATTTGAGAGTGACCTGGAAACAAGATGTCAACAGACTAAGAATTGCATCACTAGCAGTGTTGCCATGAGCTGGGGGCACCCCCAAGACTGTGAGAGTCCCTGTGCCTGTGAGACTCAGGCAGCCCAAGGACTACCTCCCCAACCTCAGCCAGTGCAGCATGAAGCAAGACTCCATCCATTGTGGGTAGTGTGGGAGACAATTTGAGTGACCCCTTGAATGCAGAACAATTGCTGCGACTTCGATTATATTGAGACTTATTTCCTTATACTAATATGTACAGAGCTGGCTATGGTATTTCCTTCTCTCTTCAATTTGCTCTAAGCATTGCAAATAAGGCTAGCGGAGATACTGGTATGTAATCTCTAAAGCCATCAGACAGTTTCCTGTTTCCCCACATAGTGATCTCTGTAAAATATATGAGCACAGCAGGATGGCAGAGCCAGTGAGCTCCAGGAATGTCAACTGGGTATGAGCCTCAAGAAAGAGGCTATGAGTTCCCAGGGCATAAAAGTTTACATATCAGAAACTGAAGCGCAGCCTCCAAAAACAATTCAGTTGCTATCTTGATTGGGTTATGCAAATTGATCCCTCTGCATACCTTTATCTCTGCATTTTGCAGAGATGCTTTTTTCTCTGCCTTGCCAGCCAGCTCAAGTTACTCATGGAGTTCCCGCCGTGCTCACTGTCACTCATCCTCGAACCACCCCCTTTCTTCACAAGATAATAAATTCTGGGAGAGGCCTAGGATCAAGGCCTTTGTCCATACATCCTCATGAGGACTGGACTCAGGACCTCTCGGTTGGCCTTAATTTTTAATATGTCCTGGTGTCTTTACTCTTGCTGTGGGATGCATTGGAGATGATAGATTGGAATTAACTTGATTGGAATTAACTTGCCAGGATTCCAATAACGTTTCAATGGGATTATAAATATAACTTCTTGGATTGTGAGGAAGACTGAAAAAGGGAAGCCGGGTGTGGTGGCGCACGCCTTTAATCCCAGCACTTGGGAGGCTGATGTAGGAGGAGTGTTGTGAGTTCGAGGCCGGCTTGGGCTACAACGTGGGCACAAGGCCAGCCTGAGCTACATTGTGTGACCCTGCCTCAAAAAACCAGGGCCGGGTGTTTGGCTCAGTGGCTTAAGTGCCTGCCTGGTAGGCGTGAGGTTGTGCAGTCAATCCCCTGTGTCACAAAAAAAAAAAAAAAAGAGACTACAATACTTGGATTACTGTAGTCAATTTTTGGGATTACAATAGGCAGGACAGAGTAGTGAGCACAGGACTTGCCTTGGAGCTCAGGGCTGGGTTGGAGAAACCTAATACTGGATCCTATCAGCCTCTGTCCCTAGACTAGTGTCCATGGATGGTATCTCTGGGTGGAGACCATAGCCCTTATAACTGGTCTTCTCTGGCCACCATCATGTGTAGTTGGGTGTAGTGGTCTCAGGTATGAGCCCACCACAGAGGCAGCTGTCCCATAGCAGCACCAGTCTCTGTCCTGTTCTGTGGTGAGCCCATCTTCAGAATGAAGAGGAACAGAGAAAGTTTATGGGAACTGTAGAACAGCATTGAAAGAGCAAATACTCAGGTTATTGGGGTTTAAGAAGAACTTGAGAATCTCAAATGGGTGAAAATACTATCCAAAGACTTAATAAGCAAAAGCATCCCAAACCTAGAGAAGGATACAGATATCTGGGTACAGGAAGATCAAAATCACCAGTCAGATTCAACTCTGCTGAGTCTACCCCAAGATATATTATAATCAAGTTCTCAAAGGTGAAAGACAAAGAGTGAATTCTCAAAGCGCCAAGAAAAAAACCTAGCAGTGCCCCAATTTTTCTGACTGCTTACTTCTTAGCAGCTCCTTATTGGCCAGGAAGAAGAGGGCTGAGATTGCCACACTGCTGCAGGAAAAAACCTACCAACCGAGAATACCGCACCCAGCAAGACTCTCTTTTAGAGGACAGGTAAAGACATCTCCAGACAAAACAAACTGAATTTATTACTGTAAGATCTGTCCCCCAAGAAATAGTACAGGGAGGTTTTCAACTGAAAGAGATGCTAACAAGTGAAGAAGAAGACATCAGAAGGGATAAAACTCACTGGTAGGAGTAACTATACAGACAAATTCAGAATGTCCACTATTAGAAGCACTCATATGTTTACTATGAAGACCAAAAAAATAAAAAAAAATGAAAAGGGAAGTTGAAAACGATGAATATTAATGAAAAAAAAATCAAGGAGCAGAGGACCGAAGCGTCAGAATTGTGAAGGTTTCAGAGTCAGAGTGGTGGGGTCTGAGGGGGACGCACAGAGGGCAATGAAGCCAGACGGGCAGGGTCTACTCAGATCTCTTCCTGATCCGTACCCAGTGCATTAGGACACTGAAAACTTTGGTTGAACTATATTTGTTAAAAGAAAAAACCCCACAAAAACCAAAAGACTAATTTTATTAAGACAACCTTTTCCCTTTCAAATTGTATTATAAGTGTAACCCAATGGTTGTGTAAGGAATTGTGTAATAGGAAAAGTTGTGCTGGCATTTTCATATTATTAATTTTTTTGCAGCATGAGAACTTACAAAAAATCCATGGCAGATGATTCTCAGTCACTTGAAATATCCTCTTTACTAAACCTGGCACTCTACCTTCACCTTAGAAGATCCACAAATTATCCATAGTAAAACTTACAACAAACAAGTTTTTATTTTGTTAATTTAGTTCCTATCATGCCCAGTAAAATAAAATCAAACATTTTAAGAATAGCTACAAGAAAAGCTAATGATCTTTGATTGAGTGAACTTTACTTAGATGCTATTTCCTTATTTTGAAGAGGGCTTTGGTTTTTATTATTATTTTGTTTTTAAGTGTTTTGACTTGCCCCCTTTCAGGATTTAGATAACTATTGATTAGTTTGGGAGAGTGCCCTACAATGAGGGTTCTCACTCTAGATTCTGGGCAGCAATCTGTTCATGTGTGGTCGTTCCCTGGTTGGAAAGGAGCAGGCTCCTTTGTCACAGAATAGATTGAGCGAAATGTGTTTTCTTGGACTCCATCCACAATGCTCTACCGTCACATTGCCAAACAGAGGGCCTCTGATTCTTCTGTTTTTTTTTTTTTTTTTTTTTATCATCACTTCATCTCTGCTCTGAGCAAGTTTTGGTAGGTGGGCATGACTACACTTAGGCTGATTGGGAATAACAGTTTTGTACAGAATAAAGGCTTTAATGATGCAAAAAAAAATTAAAAGTACATTAAGAAGTTAAGGATTAGGCAATGTAAAAAGATATGAGTTTTTAGAGCGGGCATGGTGGTACCCACCTGTAATCCCAGCATTTGGGAGGCTGAGGCAGGAGGACTACTGTGAGTTTGAGGCCAACCTGGGCTACATAGTGAGTTCAAGGCCAGCCTAAACTACATAATGAGACTCTGTCTCAAAAAATACATATCTATATATTTATATATATCTATAAATTTTTTGAAACATCAAAAATTCAAAATGTGAGGAGGAATGGAGTACATATATAGTTTCATTTTATTTATTGATTTATATAAATTTTATTAGTGGCAAGTAATACTGGATTTTCATGTAGAATTTTCATACATGCATATATTTTGAGCCTATTCGTCTCCCTCATTATGCTCCCTCAATCCCATCACTCTCTTATTCCCTTCTTCTTGTTTTCTATTTTCATGTCATCTTTCTTGGATTCTACATATTAGGGAAAACATTTCAGAGTTCCATTTTGAACTATTACTAGCATTTATTCTTTTTTGTGTCTTTTTCTTTTTGTGGGGTGGGGTCGAGTACTGAGGGTTGAACTTGGGACCTTACCACTGACCTAAATGCTCAGCCTTTTTAAACTTTTTTTAAAAACAGGGTCTCGCTATGTAACCGAGGCTGACCTCGAACTCGTGGCAATCCTGCCTCAGCCTCTCAAGTGCTGGCATTACAGGCATGTGCCACCACATCCAGCTTTCTTTTAAACTTTTGAGACAGACTGACAAACTGCCCAGGCTGTGTTTGAATTTGGACTCTTCCTTCTTCACCTTCCCAGGGTGCTGGGATTACAGGCATGTGCCACCATGTCTGGTTCTTTTGTTGTTGTTTGTGTCTTTTTCTATCTTATGAGCAATGTTAAGCTTTTATCATTTCAAAAACAGCTTGTTATAATAAACGATGGTTTTGTGGGCATCGTAGTAACACAAAGCAAAATCTTAATACATCAGCCAATAATATTAAGCAAGGAATACAAGCACACTACTGGATCAAATAATTAACTACAAAGGAGGACTGTAAGGGAGAAAAAGAAAGAAACTACAATGAAACTAGAAAAAAGTAATAAAATGGCAGTAGTGAGACTTTGCCAACTGATAATTACCTTAAATGTCAACAGATTAATTCTCCAATTGAAAGACATAATTCCACTCATACTGAATTATTTGAAAAAAGAAACCAAGAAAACAATCCCATTTACTGCATAAACAAACAACAAAACCTAGAAATACATTTAGCCAAAGATCTCTATAATGAAAACTATAAAATATTGACTAAAGAAATTGAAAAAGGCTCAAAAAAATGGAAAGACATTCACATTTGTGGACTGGAAGAATAAATATTGTTATAGTGTTCGTATTAAAAATGATCTAGTAATGCAATGCAGTCCCTATTAAAATTCCAATAATACTCTCCATGGAACAAAGAACCCTAAAATTTGTTTGGAGACATAAAAAGCCAAGAATAGCTAATGTAAATAGTGATAAGGAAAAAGCAAGGAGGCGTGGGACTACCTAGAAAGCCTAGAAGCAAACCAACACATTTTCTGCCAAGTGATCACTAAGAACACACATGAGAGAAAGGACAGACTCTGTAATAAATGGCCCTGAAAGAACTGGATATCCATATGCAGAAGAATGCAGCTAGATCTCTATCTCTCATCACATAAAAAAAACCTCAAAATGTATTAAGTGTACATAAAATCAGAAACTGTGAAACTACTATAAAGAAATCTGGATGAAAACCTTTAGGACATTGGAACAGACAAAGATTTTTCTTGATAAGTCTCCAAAAATATAGGCAACAAAAGCAAAGATATGCACATGGGATTATATCAAACTAAACTCTTCTGCACAGCAAAAGAAAGAGTTAACAAAGTGAAGGGAATCTATTGAAAGTGAAAAATTATTTGCATACTACCATCCTTCCAACAGGGTTAATGTGCAGACTAGATAAATAACATCCACTAACAAAAAACAAATGACATGATTAAAAATGAATGATAGACCTAAAATGATAGACCTTCTCAAAAGAAGATGTATACCTGGTCAACAGGCATATGAAAAATGTACATCACTAATATCAGGAAAATATACATCAAAAACACAGTCAGATGTCACCTTGTTCCAATTCAAACAGCCGCTATAAAGTAAACAAGATAACAAATGCCTGTGAGGGTAGGGGCATAACACAAATTAATACAACCACTTGAAATAGTACAGAGTTTCCTAAAAAAATTAAAAATAGAATTACCATATGATCCAGCAATAACACTACTGGGAATAAATCTGAAAGAAAGGAAACCAGCATATTGAAGAAACACTTGCACTCCCGTGTTCACTGTAGCACTATTCAAAATATCCAGAAAATGGAAACAATCCAAGTGTCCATCAACTGATGAATAGATAAATGTGGTGTATATACATACACACAACACTGTTCAACCATAAAAGAATGAAATTCTGTCATTTGCCACAACAGGAATAGAACTGGAGGTCATTATGTTAAGTGAAATAAACTATGCACAGATAAAGTACTGCATGATCTCACTCAAATGTGGAATGTAAAGAAGTTGATCTCATAGAAGTTGAGAGTAGAATGGTGGGATTCCAGAGGCTAGGGAGAGTAGGGGGAGGGAGCAACGAGGAGAGGTTAAATTACAGATATTAAATTTAGTTAGACAGGAGAAATAAATGAGGGTTTCCAGGAAGATGGCAGAGTGGTAAGCAGAAACAAATGGACTTCTCCAAAATTCAGAATCCAGGCACTGGGAAGGCCAGATGGAGGGAGGTGAAGGATCTGGGGAAAAATTGGAGCCCACAGAGAAAGTGAAGAGACAGACTTCAGTGCAGAAAAAGGAGGGGGTGATTTGCATTTTCTCCCTGGAAAGCAATAAATGTAATATGCCATATTAACAAAAACCAGGACTAAAACCACATGATTATCTCAATAGAGGCAGAAAAAGCATTTAACAAAGTCAAACACACAAATATGATAAAAACCCTACAGGAAATTGGAATAGATGATCTTTATCTCAATCTGATAAAAGGCATCTATGGCAAACCAACAACCAACATCATACTAAATGGCCAAAAATGGAAAGTTTTCACTCTCAAATCAAGAACAAGACAAGGATGTCCGCTATTTCCACTCCTATCAATATATCTCTGAAAACATTAGCCAGAGCAATTAGAGAAGAGGAAGAAAAGGAGTAAGGACAGGAAAAGAAGAAGTTAAAATATCATTATTTGTTGATGACAAGATACTCTACAAAAAATACCCAAAAAATTCCACCAAAAGACTTCTAGAATTAATAACCAAATCTGGCAGTGTAGCGGGATACAAAGTCAGCGCTCAAAAATTAGTAGCATTCTTGTACATGAGTAACAAAATCAGTGTGAGAGAAATTAGAAAAATAACACGTTTCATAATATTGTCAATAAAATGAAATACTGGGGAATCAATGTAGCAAATGAAGTGAAAGACCTATACATCGAAAACTACATTACTCTGGAAAAGGAGATAGAAGAGGATATCAGAAAATGGCAAGATATCCACTGTTCTTGGATAGGCAGAACCAATGTAGTGAAAATGGTCATACTTCCAAAACTGTTATACACATTTAATGTGATTTCAATCAAACTGTCAATAGCATGCCACACAGAACTAGACAAAACAATCTTGAAATTCATATGGAACCAGGAGAGACCCAGAATATCAAAAGCAATTCTGGACAACAAACGCAAGGTTGGGGACATCGTAATTCCTGATTTGAAGTTCTACTACAAAGCTCCTGTGATAAAAACAGCACAGCACTGGCAAAAAGCAAACAAAAAACACAATACAACAGAACAAAAACAACAACAACAACAACAAAAACCAGACCCTGAGATCAGTGGAACAGAGTAGAAGATGCAGAAACAACCCCAAGCACACTTACCTACCTTATCTTTGACTAAAAAAATACCTTCACTGAGAGAAAGGTAGCTTCTTCAATACATGATGCCAGCTTTCCACATGCTGAAAATTGAACCTAGACCCATACCTTTCACAATGCACTAAACTGAAACCAAAACGGATCAAATATCTAAATACAAAAACAGAAACACTTCATCTGCTGGAAGACAAAATAGGTAAACTCTAGAAGACATAGGCGTAGGCAAAGACTTTGTAAACAAAATCTCAGCTGAACAAGAAATATTACAAAGAATCAAGGACTGGACTCACATCAAATTAAAAAGTTTCTGTACAGCAAAGAAACCACCAATAGGGTGAAGAGATAACCCATGGAATGGAAAAAATTTTACCACCTACTCCTCAGGTAGAAGACTAACATCTAGAATATATAAAGAACTCATAAAAACCAGACTCCCCCCAAATTTAAAGACCCAATCCAAAGATGGACATCTGAAATGAATAGACATTTTTCAGATGAAGAAGTACGAACAGCAAATAAATACATGAAGAAATGCTCAATATCACTGGTCATTTGAGAAATGCAAATTGAAACAGCACTGAGATTCCATCTCACTCCAGAAAGAGTGGCTATCTTCAAGAGACGAATCACAAGTTCTGTCAAGGCTGTGAGAATAAAAGAACCCTTCTCTGTCATTGATGAGAGTGTAAATTTGTACACTCTCACCAACAGAGAAATCAGTATGAAGATTCCTTAAAAAAAAAAAAAAAACTAAAACCAGAGGTTCCATTTGACCCAGATGTTCCCTTTCTAGATATCTTTCAGAAAGATATAAAAGTGTCATACCGCAGTGATATATGCATGCCCATATCTATAGCAGCACAATTTATAATAACTAAATCTTGAAAACAGCCCATTTGCCCATCAAGTGATGCGTGGATAAAGAGAATGTGGTATATATATACGATGGAGTAATACTCTGCCATAAAGAAAGATAAACTTGAATCATTCGTAGGAAAATGGATGTGTCTTGAGAACATAATCTTAAGTGAAATACATCAGACACATAAGTTTAAATATTGCATTGTTTCCCTTGTGTGAGAAACCCAAAGGGTAAACAAGGAGCATAATGGAAGATAGATTTGGGGAATTAGAAAGAACATGTTCATACAGGAAGAGAGAGGGGAGGAAAGGAAGGGAAAAGAAAAAAAGAGAATGGAAGGAAAAAATGGAAACAAAGCTTGTGTAAATCAGGAGGGGAAGAAGGGTTGAAGGTAGGAGAGGGTTATGGGGGAAAAAGAAGAATTAAGATATATGTTATGTACAGGCACAAATTCCCTATGATGAATGTGATCAATATGTATGACAAATATGTACTAATAAGAATTAAGTTAAATAAAAGAAAAGAAATAAGTACTAGTGTTCTATTGCACAGTATGGTGACTACAGATAATGATGACTGCATATTTGGAAAGAATTTGGAAAAAGAAATGATAAATGTTTGTTAATGTCTTAGTAACTTTCTTGTTACCAGGTCAAAATACTCAACACTCATAAGCTAAAGGAGGAGAGGTTTACTTTGGTCACAGTTTGTAGAGGTTTCAGATCATAGTTGGCTGAATCCAAGGAAGGATGGCATGGCAGATAGGGATAGCAAAGGCGAAACAGTCCATGGCATGGCAGGCAGGAAGCAGCATGGGATCAAGGGAGTAGGAAGGATATATACTTCCAGGTCACACCCCCAGTGGCTCACCACTTCCCACCAGGCTTTACCTCCTAACATCAAACACATGGTATAAAGCCATCCTCAGACTAATCCAGTACCACATACCCATGATCCAGTCCCACATATGAACACATGAGGCTTTGAGGAGACATCTAAATAGAAGCTATAATAGGGGATACAGATTTATCTATATTTGCCCTGATTTCGGTAATACTTAATGTATCCATGGATTGAAACTCCACATGGTACTCCAGAAATGAAGTTTTGTGTCAACTAAGAATTATAAAAGAGGGGCGGGGAGTTTGGATCAGTGATTTGAGTGCCTGCTTAGCAGGCGTGCAGTTGTAAGTTCAATCCCCAGTACCAAAAAAAACCCCAAACAAACCAAAAAAAAAAAAAAAAAAAGAATTATAAAAGAAACTAAAAACTAAAAAACGGAAGACTGATAGGTAACTCTCTTGCTTTGCCCTCAGGTTATATAAACTATTCCAACAAATAATAGCAAATGCTATTTCCCAGGCACATTACTGAACTACCATAGTGAATGAAGTTGGAACTATTAGATCCTTTATACCAAAACCCTGCCGATTTTCCTGGTTAGCATTATATCATTGATGCACCAAGTACTAGTGGTATGCCTCCCATGTATTGGGCATTGAGTGCTGGAGGTAGAAGGATTAGAAGGGCACAATCCCTGTGTTACAGAAGCTCACAGTCCCTACACCAACACCAACACCTGGCAGATGAAAACATTCCAGTACCGTTTTGCAAGCATCTCCCCCTGGTACTCACCAGAGTAGAGCTAACTACTTCCTCCCTTGGGTCACTCTGCTGCTGTCTAGTAAAACTTCTGGGGTCTGACTCCTTTGAGGGTATGATTTCCTCATCAGCTAGAACCCTTTCCTGTTTGCCTTGCTCCCGAGAGAGGCCGACCCAGATTCTGGGTCCTGTGACATGTGTCGGTCGTGTGTGTAAGGGACGAATGTGAATAAACACTGTGCAGGAGTAGGTAGGGTAGAGAGGAGGAAGTAAAATTAGTAGTAGTATGACTAAGGTCCCAGCAACTTGAGTTCTCTCTTCTGATTGTCCTAGCTGGGTGACCTGAGGCAAATGACTCAAATTCTCTGTGCCTCCGTCCTGCACAGAGATGAGGATGACAGAATTCCTCCACTCAGGCCTGTTGTGCAGATTCAATGAATTAATTGAAACAAACGATATGGTGATACATGTTGTGTTATCACAGCCCCTTTTTTTTCTGCTTGCTTCTCCTGTTCCTGTCCCATGCTTCCTAACCATTGGCTAAAATCCTCCAGCACTCCAAAATCATCACACCAGAATGCTCTGCCCAGGAATCGGGGAGTGTAGATATAGAACTTGGTGCTTGGAGAAAGGGGCCTCTTTTGAGTATCTATGCATATGTCATTCTATACTATAGATAGAATAAAAAGAAGTTCTATTTTAAGAAAATTCTTGAGTATAGCAGAGCTGTCCTTCAAAGACAGGGAAGTGAGAAAGGAGAGGGGCAGGAACTTCAGTGTGACACCTTTCGGGTCCTTTGGGGAGTATGACATAGAAATAGACTGAGAAATCCCACCAGTTTCGGTTCTCTTCTTCCACACAAAACAAATGACCCAGGAAGAAGACTAAAAACTGTTCAGGTCCACATAGCTCAGGCAAATTAGACCTGAGTTAAAGCAGCAGCCTCTGATCTGGTTTTTACACCCTTCTTCCCCCAGCCTGCATGTGCTGGGGTAGCCGCAGTCTCTCCTGCCTGTAGCTGGCTAGAACCTTCTTCCCCTGTACCCTGAGCTCAGGGCACAAACTTAAGTGAGTCAGGGATGCTAGCAGCAGACAGTGGGAAAGGCAGGCTGCTCTCCAGACCCTCATCCTGCCCTTGATCTGCCACTGACGCGTGTTGGGCTCTGAACACCAGCGCAGCAGATGTAGAGAGCTGGGTGTAGCAGACACATAGTTCCCCTATGCTGAGATGAATGTTGACACTTTGTTGCCCTTGGCTCTCATCTTTTCTCTGGAAATGTCAGTCTGATTCATTGAAATAAGACTGTGAGTTTTGGGGAAGCCGCAGCTGTGCCCTCAGTGGGAGATACACCAGTTTATCCGCTTGCAGCCTCAACTGGGGGAGAAGATGCTAAGTGAAGACAAAGTGGAGTGAATCGAGGAGCATGTGCAGGAGAAAGAGGGAATCCTGCCACAACAGCAGTGGCTCGTCTATAGTGGCACACAGATGAGTGATGAGAAGACAGGGTGGCTCTCCTGGGTGGTTCTGTCCTCCACCTGGTGTTGGCTCTGAGAGGAGGAGGGGGTCTTAGGCAATGAGGTGCCTTCCCTCCACTTTACCTCCTTACTCTATTGCTCATAGTGAAGCATATATTCTCTCACTGACTGGGACACCCAAGCCATTGCCCCCTGTCTTGCCTGCCCAGTCTTGTGTTCTCCTGGTGGGAGACTGCGAGGGTTCCAGGATGCAGTGTTTGTTGGCTATTGGGTTTTAATTTGCAGTCCTGTGTGCTTCTCTCTCTTATGGCTATGTCCTCGGTTGTCAATAAAATATTTCCTAGACTGCTGGGGGGACAAAAAAAAAAAAAAACACTGAGTTTTAGAGAACCTAAGGTCCTAGTGGAATTGCACTGCTCTTATCTGTCACATGGGTGGGTTGAATTAAAGACATCTTCTGTTACACATTTTTATGATTTCAATTCATTCTTGGCAAAAGTGAGTTCTTCCCTTTGTTTTTCTCCCATTAGAATTTACCTTGCGTGGGCCTGAGCCCCATAGGAACACACTGGGCAGCTTGAGGGAAGAGATGGGGTCTTATTCTTCCAGCGTTCTTGCCTCCTCCATCACCCGCCAAGGGTGAGGTGCAACCCTGAGGCAAGGGAACAAGGGAAAGGAGAAGAATGAGTGAAGCCTGAGAGGACTGCAGCATCTTTGAAGGCTGGCGCCTCCCTGGACACACTCTGTCCATGATGTCAGCCTTGGGTTCCCAGCCTTCTTCCGGTTAAGTAACTTTTAATTTGTCCAGAATCTAGACTGTTTGCCCTTTTTCTTTAGTGGACTTTTCTGTTAGCATTTCTTTTATGGAATTTGCCTCAGTTTTCTTCAGCTCCACGTATTGTATGTAGGGCTTTTTTCCAGCGGCGTTGTGTTTGAAGTCTCTTCGCAGCTCTTCCCCTCCAGGCCGCACTGCTGCCCAGGTCCCTCACCCTCAGCCCGTGCCAGCCTGGCCTTGCCAGGCTCACTGACAGCCTCTGTTGCCAGAGACAGGACTTCCTCATTTTTTCCTGCACCCGTCCTCTGGCAGCCTGTGACAGCGTGGGCACTCCTTTCCTACACTTCTTCCTCCTGGGTTTCCTTCTCTCCCTTTCAGGATAACTCCCTTCTCCCCCTTGCCTTTCCTTGTGGTGCTGGAGGTTGAATTTAGAGCCTCATGCGTGCACTGTATCCATGAGCTACCCTGCCCCTCCCCCCAGCTCTGAGGACTCCCCTTCCTTCTTCTCGGGCTCCTGCTTTGCCACCAACATATTGCTTCCCTGGCACCTACCCCAGCCCCATTTTTCTCCTGCTTCCTTACTTTCTCACTACAACTGCCTCGCTATCTCCCCACTGAAGTTCTGCTGATGGGTTCAAAACACATCTCCAACCTAGGTTTTTCTCTTGACATCCAGATCCACATGCCCTCAGAGTCTTCTCAGGCCCCTTGTAGTCAGGGGTTGCAAGGAGAACAGTTACATACAGGACACATAATTTATAGTATTATTTTATGATGGTCACACAGAGTTAAATAACAAGAAAGTACAGGAAATCTGTCCGTACGCTAAAGACCTAAAGAATCCAGCCAAGGGCCTGGATCCCACAGCAGTGTCCTGCATGAGTCCAACTGAACACCTGGGGCCCATGACAGTGCCTCCCATGAGTCCAACTGGAGGCCTAGAGCCTACGACAATAACTCATGCAAATCTGTTTTATGGATCTGCGCTGGGAAGGCCCAAAGATCAGCGGGGGAAGCTAGAAAGTCTATGCCAGCAGGGTGAAGGAGCTGTGCCAGTAGGTTGAGAGTTCTACACTGGAGCCAGGAAGCAGCGCTCAAAATAAGGACCAGGGCTCCCTGAAAAGTACCAAATCCTTCCTCAGTGACAATGAGGTCCCGAGCTCCTCTGACGATGAGAACAGCCGAGTACGTATCAGGAAACCAGCATGACAAACTTCTCCTGGAGATTAAACAGCACACATTTTGCCCTCTGGAGTCAGGAAGTGATGCTCAACACAAGGACCAGAGGTCCTCCAAAGTGAACCGCAGCCATTCTTAGCAACAAGGTCCCGAGCTCCTCTGATGGTAACAGCCTAGTTCATATCAGGGAAGCCAGCATGACAAGCTCCTCCAGGAGAACCAGCGGCTCCAAATAACAACACTTAAGAGAACCCACAATGCTGTTGCTTCCTTGCCAGGTCTCCTTTTTAAGCTGGCAACAGTCCTCAGGTGGGCCATCCATGCTCAGCACCATGCTGATTTAATTCAGCTAATGTTTAAATTGACCACCAGTTACCAATCCACTACACCCCTCCTACCTGCCACCACCCATCACAGCACAGTGATGACAATACTGATAAGAAACTCTCGGGGCTGGGATGTAGCTCAGTGGCACAGTGCCTGCCTGGGAAGCATGTGGTCCTGAGTTTGATTCCCAGTACCAAAGAAAGAAGGAGAAGGCGAAGAAAGAAAGAAACTCTCTTTATTTTATTTTTTTCTCACTTTCTTAAACTTTATTGAAGAAAAAAAGTAATTGTGATGGAACATTAGACATAGCCAATTTTCTGAGATTCTTTCCTCCAAAGTGAGATTTGACGACCAAATACATGCCAGAAGTGTACAGTTCCCAACTGTGCTAAGGAAGTAAGAGGCTGAAATCTAAAGTGCCCATCTTCCAATTTTGCCTATTTGTGGTCTGTTTTTGGATCGGCAATAACTGCCTGAGCAGCTACTATGGCTTCGTTAATTTTTGTCTTTAAGTCTCTGTATGCAGCAATTGCAGAATTTGAGCAGCTTCATTAAGAACTGTACCTCCTGTGTCAATACCAATAATATGTTTGTCTAAAGCCACAGGCAATCTCTCTTTCATTTGATTTGCTTTAGTGCCTAACACTGCATCCTGTGTTAGGGGCTCTTGAACTAAAATGTGAATCATCACAGTGCTAAATCTGAAGGAGTTTGGCCAAAGCCCTTACACCAACCTTAAAATTGGGGTTATTTACATTCAAACTGACAACTGCGCTGCATTTTGACTTGCAATGCCTATATATGTATACTACAGGATGCAGTGTTAGGCACTAAAGCAAATACCTGATATATATGTATCAGGTATTAAATCCTTGTATTTTTCAGCATTATCTCCATATTCAAGTCTAACAGCTAAACCAAGGAGCTAGTCAATTTCTTCTTGTCCATCCTGAATCTTGAAAGGACAGTTAACATCTCTGAGATACTTTTCAAAGAACTTGAGCCTGTCACTGCTGGGGATATTTCTTCAATTACCTCTGTCTTCAATCTTGTAGTGTCTGATTTTCTGGTTTTCAAGTCAAGCGATAAAAGTTTCTAAATTCTGTTTTATCTTTGCAGCTGGCAGGGTTGTGGTAGTTGGGAGCTGTCAGCTTTTACGGAACAGGGTCCCCGCTTCTCCCTTGGGCCCCCCAGGCCTCCGCAGGGAGAGGAGAAGCGAGGTTGAGCAAGCTGCTTTCTCACACACTCTTCTAAGCAGTCTGTCTCACTGACTCGAACTTCCATCATCAATGAGGTGTTCGTTTTTGTTATTGTTCTCATTTTGCAGATGAGAAAACTGAAGCATACAGAAGTTCAACTATACCAGGCACTTACATTCTGGTTTCTCAAAGCCAAACTTGGTGCAGCCCCCACCCCTTTCCTCCAGCGCTCTCCAGCCCGGGAACAGTCACAGTCACCGCCCTCCCATGGCAGTGAAGAGTCAGCCTCCAGGGTCCCCTGCCCCCACCCTCCAGCCTCCAACATACCTCTCTGTTGGATCTGTCTCCATGTAATTTTCTGTCTGTCTTTCTAAAAGGTAAATTTGAAGATCTCAGTTCTCACTAATTCCCTGTAGTGCTCCTGTCTACCTGCAGGGTAGAACCGACCTATCTCAAGGGAACTCCCAGCGCCGGGGGGTCCACTTCCCCTTTCTGTCCTCCCCACAGCCCTGACCACATCTCTTGTCACTTCTCACCTCCCACACTCCCGTATCTCATCACTGATTTCATAAGCCCTTTGTTTCATCCTCTTCCACAGCTGGTGGTCTCTTCTGTGACATGCTTTCATGTACTTGTCCAACTTCGGTTGCCTTCAATGCTCAAATCAAGCGTGGGCTCCTCCAGGAAGCCCTCTGAGAAATCCACACCCTCTCCTCCTAGGTAAGACGCCTCGTGGTCTCTGCACTTCCCTTCTCAAAGCGGTCATTCTGTTGTTTACCCATTTGCCGTCAGGACCCCAGCACTGGGGCCTTGTGGTCTAGGTTTTCTCTTCCACCTAGCAAGGGCCTTTTATCGTCAGCCTCAAATTAGACTTGTGGAATATATGATGAATAAATGACTGAGCAAAGAAACGAACGAACAAACAAATGAATGAATATTCACTCTGTGCTTCTCCCAGGGGCCAGACATCTCACTCCTTGTTCAGCCAGCATGACAAAATGAATCTTTAAAAGTTATACTGTTTTCTTTTAGACATAAACAGATTCTCCTTTTAGAGGTAAGCAAGATGTTTCAAACTCCTGCCGTGCACCCAGCCAACATGCTCTCCTGTCCTCAGCCCAGATGAAGTGACAGAATATGCAAAGGCTAGCCCAGGGAGTTCTGCCCAGTATCTGTGCACAGGAAGGGGAGACAGCAAGCTACAGACGGCCTGGAGCAGTAAAGGCAGCCTCTGACGTGTGCTGCCTCACACCCGCTCTCCTTGCCTCTGTCCTTTGCTGTGAAAGACGCTACGTGCCTGTACTCCCGGGGATGATTTGAGACAAATGGGCCCCTCCATCTCTTCAGAGCTAGCTCTGAGTAAGTCCTTCTTCCTTTTCACTAAAATAAATGGCCTCCTTTGAATTTGGTCAGCAGCCGACACACATACCTAAGCTTCTGGATCTAAGTAGCCAGTAGCACTTGGCCCGGAGGCTTCAGGACAGAAGGGGTTGGCTTCTATAGAAGGAAGACTACTAGAAAAGAGGAAGGAGTGTGAGCAAGATGGAAAGATAGGGAAATGGAAGTGGGGCGGTAAAAATAATTCAAGTATATTATATGCATGTGCAAATATACCAAAAACAAGACCTGGTTTTCTTTGTAACTAATATATAATAGTTAAAAATAAAGAAAGAGAGGAAAGTGTTATCAGTAGGGTCTTCAGGGCCTGGCTTTTGTACCTCTCCCCTCCTCAGACTGACTGAAATTTCATGATCAAGGGGAGCCTTGTGCTAGTGCAAGAGGGAACTGAGAGGCATGGGGCAGGGAAGGAGATTCACATCCACCCAGTCAAAGACTACTGATACCAGAGAAGCCAGCCGAGTCATCTCTGATTGAGAAAACTCTGGACTGGGAGTGTCTGGGCTGTCTCAGCCTCCTTCTCTGTTCATTTTGGTTGTATTCTCCGCCCTCCTCCTCTGAGTCATGTTGAAATCTTCCCTCCCTGCCTCTGGCCTCCTAACCACCTCTGTTCAAGGGCTTCTTCAGTACCTTGGTCCAGCTGTCCTGTGGCACCCCAGGAGCTCCGAGTCGTGCATCAGACCTTCCAGTCATGACCAGGACCTGCACAATTCTCCTCTTGTTTATGGGTGAGCCTGGGGTCCTGGCTGGGACCAGGTCCGGACAGAGAGACTTGACATTTGGGGGAGGCTGGTATATAGGCTTTGGGAGCTGGAGTTTGTGGAGGAAGAGGATACTGAAACCCAATTTGGGGGAATTCGAGGGATGCCTTGACTATCTAAGGATTTCTAGGCAGAAAAAGTCATTTTTGGGCTTTGTCTGTGGTGCCCCTGTGGCCTCCAAGTTTTCCTAGCCTCTCCTTCATAGACATCCCAGGGTAAAGTGGGTAAGAGCCGTCTTGAGTTATAGAGATGACTGTCGCTCTATGGAAATGGAGAATTGAAACTCACCAGGGGATTAACGCGTGAAGACCCTCTGTGAACGATGTGAAGGACAGAGGTGGGATGGGTCTGGGAGCCCAGGAAGTCAGGGGACTCTGGGGAAAGTGAAAGTGGAGAACAGGGAGCAGGGGATCCAGGGCACAGAGTGGTGAGGCAGGAGGAGGACCCTTTCCAAAGCTCTCCTCTCACTTTCTCAGCTTTATCTGCTTCTCTCGGCTTCAACTTGGACACACAGCAGATAACAAACTTCCATGTGGACAGCCCTGGGTTTGGATACAGTGTGGTTCAGTATACCAACTCCAGGTGAGGACGGGCGGAGCCTGGTCTGCGGTGCTCATCGGCTCCCTTCCTGCACAGAGCCCTGTACCTTCCCAGCCCATATCCTGGGCATGACTTGCACACTTGCCTTCTGTTGGGTGTGGCAACTTTCCCAAAATTATGAATATTTAGGCTGAAAGTATACACTGTCTTACTGTCGTGGTAATTACAGCTGAAATTCACTGGGCACTTTCTAAGTGCCAGTCACTGTGACCCGCACAATACAGCTGGGCACTAATTTAGCTTTCACAACCTTAGGAGGAAACAGCCTTTCACAAATATTTATTGTACATCTACTACATGTCTCAGGAGCTGGAGAATAAAGCAGACAACAATACTACCCTTGCAGAACTTACTGATCTCCACTTTATAGACAGGAAACTGAGGCAGTGGAGTGAATTGCCAGAGGGGAAGTGGGGTTCTCAAGTTTGCACTCTTTTTTTTTTTTGTGGCACCAAGGATCGAACTCACAACCTCACACCTCCAGACGGGTGCTTAAGCCACTGAGCTAACTCCTGGCCCTTCAAGTCTACACTCTTAACTGTAGTGTTCTCTTTCTCCCTGCAGGGTGATGGTCGGAGCCCCCAAAGAGATCAAGGCTGTGAACCAGACAGGTGCCCTCTACCAGTGTAGTTACCACACAGGCCAGTGTGAGTCCGTCCTTCTGCAGGGTGAGTCGCTGCCCTGCCAGAACCCAGCACGGGGCTCCTATGGCAGCTTCAGCTCTGTCTGCAGAGCCCCCAGTCTCAGAGAGGCTTCTTGAGCCTCTCATGGCCCATCACACCCCTGCACGTTGTTGGTTGTATCATGACCTGGAAATCTCCTTTACCTGTCAGGTCTCCTTGTACCCGAGGTGACTGTGACCTCTGCCCAGTTCTTACCTGGTCTCTTCTGTCCCTGATGGTCATCATGCAAATATGTCTGTCTCCTCAGTTCCCCCAGAGGCAGTGAACATGTCCCTGGGCCTGTCCCTGGCAGCTGCCGCCAACCCTTCCCAGCTGCTGGTGAGTTGCCCTGGGTCACAAGAGGGTCTTTAGGGAGGAGTGGGTCCCAGGGCTGCTGGGGCTGGAGCCTGGGGGAGGTTGGAAGAGCTGGCTGTAGGAGAGGGGCGGAGGCAGGGTGGCCTCTTCCATAGCCCCCTCTGTCCCCAGGCCTGTGGCCCTACTGTGCACCAGGCGTGCAGACAGAACATGTACTTGATGGGGCTGTGCTTCCTGCTGGCCTCCCCTGAACGGGGCAGCAAAAAACTTCCGGATGCTCTGCAGGGTGAGTGTTGGGCCACCAGCTCCTTTGGGGAGCCCACATATTCAACTGGGGGTCTGACGAGGTCAGAGACTTACACCAGCACAGATAAGAAAGAGAGGAGGTCTGGGAAGAAAGAATTACTGGATGATGTAGTGACTCCAACCACAGATGGAGTGTCACACTGCCTGGGTTGGCACACTGCCCTGTCACCGTTCCACTGTTGTGCCTCTTGGCCTCAGTTTCTCCATCTGTTAAATGGAGCTAACAACACAGCCAACACTGAAAGTAACACGAGATGATCCGTAGCACAGTGCCAGGTGTGAGGTGAAGTTCCCTTAGTGCAAGCTGCTGTTATTTCCGCAGAGGCTGGGATTCCTTTTGCTCCACTGCGCCCCGGGATGTAAGCGCTTGGCTTGTGCAGAAGTCTGGGAAATGCCGGTGAGGGTGCGGACTGGGCAGCGTGTGTACACATGCGTGTGTGCATGTGAATGTGTGTGTGTGTGTGTGTGTGTGTGTGAGGGCTGATCAAAAAATACAGTGTGTGCTTAAATTTTTAAAAATTATTTCAGTAAAAGACACATTGCCACTAATCCCCCTCAAATATGACCCCTCAATTTGAACATATTTATCTCATCATTCCTGCAGTCTTTCAAGTTCTCTTTCATGTCTGGTTGCACTCTCGGGGCTGGCTCGATGTCCTGAATGAATTCAAAATGTTCACAGCAATTTCTGCCTAATAAAAACATCCTGGTGCGTCCTCATTTACCTTACTCGCTGGATCTGGTACCGTGGGACTCCTGGCTCTTCCCCAAAGTCCAAATGACCATGAAAGGTAAACATTTTGAATTCATTCAGGGGATTGAGGCAGCCACTAACGAGGACTTCCAGAACTGCTTCAGAAAGTGGCAGGAGTGACGGAATAAGTGGGTTCAAAGAAAAGGGGAGTATTCTGAGAGAGACTGATGGCAATGTGTCTTTTGTGGTCATAAAAGTTTTTAAAAATTAAACATTCACTGCATTTCTGATTATATCATGTCACGTTATGTGTATGCATTTGCCTGTGTGTGTGTGTGTGTGTGTGTGTGTGTGTGTGTTCAGGTACTTATCATGCAGATTGAGATACAGGGCTTGGCTTCTCCGGCGCTGACAGGCATGGGAGTTAAGGAGAAAGAACAGCGAGCTTTTCAGACACGGCCTGGCTTCAGATTCACTTCGGGGAAACTGACATTTGGTCACTGATCGGTGCCCTTTCCAGGACCCCGTCGGGCCTAGACTCCACCACAGTGGTCATCAGAACACCTGGGACACTCCCATCTCTCTTGTGGAATGCCCCTGACACAGAGAGGGAAAGCTGGGGCAGGCGGGGTGGGAGGGAGTCTCCTCCCCTGAGCCGGCAGAGCTTCCCCTCCTGAGGACAGGCTCTGCTTCTGCTCACCAGTGGGTTGGGGGCCCATATTCCAGCTAAGAACAGAACATGGCCAGCATGCGGCTGTTGTCAGTGATGACTTTAAAAT